>VWPU01012964.1:0-55339 GCA_013398955.1 Callaeas wilsoni | reverse complement strand
GCCCAAACACCTGTACTTTCATTAACGCTGCACTCGAGATGATGAGGAATCTTCATGAGAAGCTTGCACTCACGAAACCTCACTGATTTTAGCTGAGAGCAGGCCTGTGGGTGACTGAAGGCACACATGCAGCTGCAAGAGGCTGAAAGTTATGCCAGTAGTCCAACGCTAGACATCATTAAATACTGAAAGTTAACACCACTAAGAGCCACAGAGGCTACATATTTTCAGGGCACTGTTTTAAAAAGTCCTCTCCTCCTGCCAAGCATTTCCTCAACAATCCTAAACTGCAACACTAAATCACAGCTGTACACACCAGCTTTAACAGGAAAAGGGGCAATGGCTTCCCAGTGCCAGAGGGCAGGGTTAGGTGGGATATCGGGAAGGAATTCTTCCCTATGAGGGTGGGGAGGCTCTGGCATAGGGTGCCCAGAGAAGCTGTGGTTGCCCCTGGATCCCTAGAAGTGTCCCAGGCCAGGCTGGACAGGACTTGGAGCACCCTGAGATAGTGGCAGGTGTCCCTGCCCATGGCAGGAGGTTGGAACAAGATGATCCTTAAAATCTCTTCCAACCTAAACAAATCTGAGATTCTATGAATTGCCTTCTTTCCTTTCTTCTTAATTTTTTAAGTTGCAACATTTTGCTGTCCATTCACCGGTAACTGCTGTCCTGAATAGCTTTGGCACGGCAGTCTCCCCAAAAATCACAAACTCAAGTTCACACCTGCCCTCCTCCTGCTCTGAATTCAGGAGTTAGATGATTCCCAAAGCCATGAAGAAAAGGAAGGAAATGGCAGCGCCGGGAGGTTTTTTGCATTCTTTCTGGAGGAAAACCTGCTATGGACATTCCTCAGTAGGATCACTCTGTCGGGCATGCTGCTGTTCACTGTTTTTCTGAGTCCTACTTTTTCCCTGTGAGGGCCACCAAGCTCATGCAAGGTTGGCCTCAAACTCATCTGACAAGATGTTCCCACTAAGAGCAGGTGGACCATGAGCTCAACAAGTTCACAGTGCACCAGGCCTCAAAAAACCTCCTCTGGTTTTACATCCCGTTGACACACACTTGTGCCTCCCACCCACCCCAAACCCACAGGCCCCAGACTTCCCTCACGCTGCAGCCTCTGGTTTATGGTCTCAAGGGGCTCCTCTGTGGCCCCACAACCTTTCAGGAGCTGAACACGCGGTCAGGACACTCACCACAGTAGGTGTAGATGTGGTTGGACTCGAGGAACCTGACTTTGAGGTTGTGCAGGACCGCAGGCTCGTGCAGGTAGCTCAGGGCTGTCAGGTCATTCTGCCCCACCAGGATGTCTGGGTTGCGCAGGAAGGGCAGCTCATTCCCTTGGAGGTCGATGGGATATTCGTAGAGCTGCGGAGATGCACACCAGGAACACGGCAACACAAGAAACAACAGCTCCTTTAATGGCTTGTAACTCTTCCAAGTACAACTCCTGCTACTGTAAAACACACACCCTGCTCTAAATTAAATTAAAAGCCCCTAGATGATAAACATTACAGAGACTTGGATGAGCAGCTGCCAGGTGACAGGTCACCCCTTTGGGAACGGCTTTGAGCTGACCATCACCTGCTCCTGGTGGACACTGATGGTCCACAAGCAGCAGTCTGGCCATACCTGAGTTGTTTTCAGGCCAGCTACTGTAAAACACACACTCTGCTCTAAATTAACTTAAAAGCCCCTCGATGATAAACATTACAGGGACTTGGATGAGCAGCTGCCAGGTGACAGGTCANTAAAACACACACTCTGCTCTAAATTAAATTAAAAGCCCGTCAATGATAAACATTACAGGGACTTGGATGAGCAGCTGCCAGGTGACAGGTCACCCCTCTGGGGACGGCTTTGAGCTGACCATCACCTGGTCCTGGTGGACACTGATGGTCCACAAGCAGCAGTCTGGCCATACCTGAGTTGTTTTCAGGCCAGCCTTGGGACAAACAGCCTTTAGCCAGCTCTGAGCAGCGACAGGCACCATACAGAAACACACAGCTTCACCTGATCTAAGCATCTTCCTGCTCTCGGAAAAGCAGCCTCATTCCAAACTAGACCATGTTCTTGCCATCAGAGCGATTTCTCAGCTCATTCTTAATGCAAGTTACTTTTATACCCAAAACCTGACACCTCTCGAGGCAGAGAGGACACGGAGAAGCGCGGAGTCCCTGCTGCTGGAGTGTCTGAGGAGCCAGGTGATGCTGCTGAAGTTGGCATATGGGCAGCCTTATGCTATTTTTGACTCGTCCCCAAATGAGCAACAGAGCCATCAACTAAAGAAAACCTGTATTTTTTTTCTTCACAGAGGAGGGAAAAAAATTGCCAGTGATGCTGCTTCCCACGGGGTGCCTCAGAAAGGAGGCCTGATGCTCAGCTCCCATCAGAAGGGAGGAATCCCAGTCCCCAAGCAAAACCACTGCCCCTGCACTGGCACTGGATCACTGCCCGTGCAAACAGCACAAGGAAAGCTGACCCAGGTGCACGAGGACAGGCTCCCTCAACATGTCTGACAACCTCAGGCTGGTTTTACTCTCCAATTCCACGTTGTCAATGCCAATTTTCAGGAGTTTGCACTCAGTCTCACATCTTAATGGCAAACACACCAGGGATGCCTTGTGATATTTAAAAGTCAGCTCTTCATTCAGAGGGAGTAGTCCTGCATACAGAGCAGAGCCAGAAACAACAAAACCCATGAAAATTCACTTAAAGCACAAGGACAAAAGGAAGCACTGAACGGTTGGGTAATGCATGTTGGCTGTCAGGAACAAAAGGCTTTCTACAGCTTTGAATCCCCTGAAGATATGTGTGCTGGGTATCTCCAACCTGGTGCACACAAGTGCTGTTCCCCTTTGCTAGAGCTTTTCAGTCCAACGTGACACGGCTCCAGGCAGGACTTCACACAGGAAAGCATCAAACAGGGCACTCTCAGAGACCTTGGGTCCCTTGCACAATGCCAAAATGAGATAGTCCATGGTTCACCATGACAGTGACATGCTTATTAAGCTACTGCCTATAACACCTGGTAATCCTTTCATCTCCTTGTACTTTAATGTTGCTGATCCTGAACTCAGCTGCACAAAAAGATTAGACCTTACAGGACTCCTTAGCTCCTTTAGTTTCCAGGGAAATATCCAGATTAAAGAGGAAAAAAATAATTCCCACCCAAGTAGTAAAACTGGTGGAGATCTCAGCCAGGAAACGAGGATGGGGGCTGCAGCACTCAGCAACAGGAGCAGGTGTACTTTGGCAGCCTGAGCACAAGTGGGAGAAAGGAGCTCCTGTGGATGAGATGGGCACCCACGCAGCCATCGGTGTCCAGCCCTGGGCTCCAACAGCACAAGGACCTGGAGCTGCTGGAGCCAGTCCAGAGGAGGCCACGGAGATGCTCCCAGGGCTGGAGCCCCTCTGCTCTGGAGCCAGCCTGGCACAGCTGGGGGTGTTCCCCTGCACAAGAGAAGGCTCCAGGGAGAGCTCAGAGCCCCTGCCAGTGCCTAAAGGGGCTCCAGGAGCGCTGGAGAGGGACTGGGACAAGGCATGGAAGGACAGGACATAGGGAATTACCTTAAGCTGAAGGACAGTAGGTTTAGGTAAGATATTAGGAATAAATTCTTTGCTGTAACAGTGGTGAGGCCCTGGCACAGGGTGCCCAGAGCAGCTTTGGCTGCCCCTGGATCCCTGGAAGAGTCCAAGGCCAGGCTGGATGGGGCTTGAAGCCACCTGGGATAGTGGAAGATGTCCCTGCCCACGGCAGGGGGTGGAACAGGATGAGTGTTAAGGTGCTTCCAACCCAAACCATTCCATGATAAGATGATGATTCTATGCCTGGTGCTTCCAAGGGGTTGCAGGGTGGCATCTGTGCATCTCCTCACTTAGATTTATCACTGTGGAAGGTAAAAAGGCATCAAGCATCCTCCATCCTTTTTCCTCCCCAGAAAGGTGCCCTGCGCTGGAAGCGCAAATTGGGCAGGACAACAAAAGCAGCTGAGGCTGAGCCAGGACGAAGCAACAGCACCAAGCACTGGGTGCAGATCCCAACATCAACAACATTCTCTGCAAACCCAGCACACTCACACACTGCCAACAGCCCATGCTTGAGCTGCCCTGAAACAAAAACTGTTTTGATGAACTGCCTAATCAACCACATCTCATTCCTGCTCTCCATCTTCCCATTAGGCAATACGGTGAAAATGCTCCCACAGTGTGGAAATGTCTGGCTCAGAGCAGATGGGAATTACTCGCCCTGCTCGGAACATGTGAATTTGTAGTGGGTGGTCTCTAGTAACTCTTCTAAGCAACAGAGCAGATCACCCTCTAGACAGCTCAGAAAACCCCCCACCTGCCCGATGAGGAGGGATGGTTTAGGTGAAATTCTTCATGAAAAATGCATTTATTGTTCCTGCTACACCAGGCAGCTCATGGTGGGTACACAGCACGGCTGCTCCCTTCCCACAAACCGAATTTGCAGCTGATGCAAATGCCATGGTTAACTTCATCTGCAATTCCCTGCTGTCACCCAACGTCCCACTCCACGAGGTTTTTGTGTGGAACAGAGTGCAGCTGCTCCTCCCCAGCCTCCGTCCTGCTCCGGGGATGATTTATTGCTGGCTGCACACGCGCTTCAAGCCGCGGCTGTTTGTGCATTTGGAACCAGCGCTTGCTAGAAAACATCTACATTTAAATGAGTTTTGTGTTTTTCTCTTTTAAAAGCTTTCCTTCTTTAAAAACAAAGCAGAGAGAAAAGGAGTTTACGTAAGATTATACTCAGAGAGAAAAACTTAGGTGTGGAGAAAGCTGCTGCACAGCAGTCACCTCTGAGCTGTGTGTGGGTTTTCCATCAGTACCCGAGGTTGAGTAGATGCCACCAGCCGTGCTCTCCACAATTTCTTCGGCAGCAAAAAGGACAAACTGGCATTTCTAACATACTGCTGCTATTAAAAAAAATACATCCTGGTATCACAGACTATTAGAAGTTTGCCAGGAGATGAAAAGAAATGATGGAGGTCAAGGGCTTTTCTCGCAACCTACTGCAACACAAGGGTCTAGGGAGGGAGCAGGCAGGGAAAAGCTGGAAGTGTTAAGGCAATAAAACACATTTTAAACCACTTCACAGAAACTATGAGATAGCTCAGGCTTCTTCACACATTAATTCGAAGCTTTAAATTACTAAAAAGAATAACGACGTTCAAAAGCTTACAGTTTCATCTTCAAGCTTCAGCTGGAGGCTTTTATCTCCCTCTTTGTAATCCTTGATAATTTCTGCCGATCTCCAAACTTCATCAGGGTCAGGAATCCAAACCCTAGTGTACTGGAGAGGTGAAAAAGAAAAGAAAGAAAAAGTTTAAACGCTATGAAACCTCAGGAAATTAAATGAGAAATAAATTAATTCTCCATTAATACAGTCTCACATTCACTGTAAATTCAATGCAGCTAAACCATTTATTTTAGTAAAAGAAAAAAAATAAATCCAGTTTTAGTTCTTGGGGTAAATTACAGACCAGAAGTCTAATTTTTCAGTCTAATTTTCTCCTGGACAAAGTGTACACTGGCTTGTTACCAGTCTAACAAAGCAGGGTAAAGTCTCAAGGTAAACGTGGAATTTAATTTCCCTGGGAAAAAAAAAACCAGCCTTCCAGAAGGCTTTTACGAAATAACACAATTCACGCCCAGCAGACCCTACACAAAAGCACGTTTATTTTATTTATTTTATTGCTCAAAACAAGGCAGTTTGGTCCCCACAGAGCAAAACCCACAGCCACGGACAGAGGCAGGCAAACGACAACGCCAAAGCCAACTCCTTCAGCTGGAGGTGAACACACAAACAGGCTGCAGGAACATGCTTAGATTTAAAGGAATTAATGAATTAGGTGAAACTTAACCCTTTTTGCATCTACAAAGTTAGGGCCATCAAGGGGGAAGCCCCAAGGCTGACCTGTGCAGCTCAGCCCAAGTGCCCATGAGGGCTTTGGCTGTTGGGCCCACCAAGCCAGGCTGGTGCTGGACTCCTCCAGCCTCCACAGCCAACAGGAACCCTCCAATAACCACTGATTTATTGGCATTTTGGGGGCATTTGGGGTAGACCTCTGTTTTCCTTTTGAGGGCATCTCTACCCTCTATTCTTCCTGTTGATTGAAATGAGAGCTACGTAACCTTATTCCTACTCAAAACACGAGGGGCTGGGGGAAATCCCAGCAAATCCAAGTGACAGCAGCACCAGACCCTCCAAGGTGGTTTTGGCCTTCATTTGAAATCAAACCCCAGCACACAACACCCAAGCAACATTTTGTAGCAACCAATGAGTTAACACAGCAGCAGCCACCATCTGACAGGCCACTTTGCAGCTGAAAAGCAATAGATTTTTATACGTTATCACACGTAATTATTTTTAGAGCTGCTCAATAGCTACAGCAGCAGGAACCTTTAGATGTTAATGGAGCCACACAATCGTATTCCCAGAACAACAGTTTTAGCAGGGAGTGGGGGAAAAGATGTGAAAACTCGAATTTTCTCAGCACACCAGTTCTAGCACCCCATGAGGCTTCAGTGCTCTCCCTGCCATGAAGAAGGGAGGCTGCGGTGGGGAATAGGGCACCCCACCACTGTGGATTCATCCAGTGCCGGCTGTCTGCTGGCAAAAAGTGAGATTCAGAGATGCCCAAAATAGCCAAGTATCAGGATGTACCTGGCTCAGGGCAGCTTCAAACACAAGGAGTTGCTGGTCTTGGCAACCTTGCAAATTTTCCACCTGTACATGGGGCTGGGCTGAGCCCCGGACCTGCATGGACAGGCAGCTGCAGACAGGGACACACTGACCCCAGAGCAACCTGAAATGGGGTGCTTGTGAACGCTCTGCAGGTGAAATTTGGGTACAGCTCCAGCAGCAGCAAGAGGTAACACGGGCCACCCCCAGCAATTCATCACCAGCCACAGCCAGGAGCCACCCAGGTGTGACAGGAGGCTCTGAGGGTGACAGTTCTCAGCATCCACTGCCGACAGCCTGGTGGTGGGAGACTCCACATCCCACCAGCCACCCTGACCGCAACCTACAGAGTTTTAATAGCAATAAAACTGATTTCTGCAGACTTTCTGTGCACACACACGTGCAAAGGGGCACGCAGGGCAGAATGCAGCAGGACAGAGGTGCTGGAAGGCCCCAGCAGCCCTGGGGATAACTCCGGCTGGCAGATCCCAAATGTGACCAAGCACTCCCCACACCAAGTGCTTCCCCTCCTGCTGCAGAGCCAGGGGCTGTTAGCACAGGCTGCTGTGAAAGGCGCTTCCCCAAGCATCTCTAATGCCGTCCTCTCGTGCGTGCACACACTCGCATCCAAAGAGGGGCAACACCATTCATCCTGTGCTTCTCCACCGTCCTCCCCTCCCTGCCGTGCTCCTGCGAGTGCTCGGCCCTCCAGGCAGGCCAGGCTGCTGCACAAACGCCTATCCAAGCCCTCCCTTTCATCCACAAACCCCAGATATGTCAAACTACACAGCGCTGGAATAAAAGCACTTTGTCACGGGTACATCTTTACAAGGCCAGCTCTAATTAGAACCTGACGAGGCTTGGGGGCAGCCCGTGGTGGGGTCACGCTGGGCTCACCACCCTCACCTCCCCTGCATTCCCTGCCTCCGAGCTCCCTGCCTGCTGCCTCCACAGCAGCCTCACAGCCCCTCTTTTTGACAAACGAACCCCCACGGGTGAGAGTCACCGTGTCACCAAAACCAGGGCGCTGGCAGGTGCCCACCCGGGCACGGGGGGAGCATCCCCGTGAGCTGCTGCTGCTGTCACACTTCCAGCATCATTATACCCCTCCACAAGCCTTGTCCGGGCTTCCTGAGAGCTTTAACAGCCTCTTGATCTTCTGGAGGAGCTTTTTATAAGGGAGAGGGCACACGGGTCCATCTCAAAGCACTGGGAGTGAAGGACTAACTTGACTTTCGGCTCAGAAGACACAACCCTGGGCAAACCACTCAACCTTCAGACACTCCAGTGTTTCCACACATTTTCTTTTTCTTTTTTGAAGAAAAACATTTCTTCAGTCCTTGAGGACGCCTTTAAACAATATGCTAAAATTAACCAGAAATAGCTCTGCATGCTCAGCCTTTAAAAAAAAACAAAAAACAAAAAAAATCTGGTTTGTGGGTTTTTTTAACCAGATTCCAAATTAAACTAAAGCCATTCAGTGCTCTCACAGCCTCCTGCATTATTCCACCCAGCTTAAGCAGAAGCTTAATAAATTCAATCCCCACCTCCTGATTTGATTTAGATTTTAGCAGGCTGCCGCTGCGGATGCAGATTAAAACCAACATTAAATTAGAAGAGGCAGGTCTTGTTTTACTGTTTCAAAGCCCTCAGCGCTGGCCAACGGCACTCCCAGCAAGCTCTGGGCAATGTTCTCCATCTCAGCGAGAAGAGATGCTGGTCTGCAGGCAAGGAGTTACAACTCCGTGGACAGAGCATCATTTTCATTGCATTAAGAAAATTGTATAATCTTCCATTAAGTAAAAAATATTAAAAACTAGCGATCTTAGTTTTGTCTGGGCCCTTTGGCAGTCGCAAGTCTCCGTGGCAAGCTGGACATCAGCAAATCCATCTTTATTATTACTGGTTTTTAATCCCCTGAGTTATTTCAGGAATGCCAATACTCACAGCTGACCCCGGGAAGTTTTCGTTGTTCCTGGGTCAAGGGCATTTTTCCAGAGGCATCCTTCCAACAAACTGCAGACAGAGGGAGGGCACAGCAGAAAACCCACAATACTGGCAATAAAATAGCAACAACCACCTCACCATTAGGAATTCAGCGACAGAGGTGAAGACATAGCATCTCGTGACAAAGGTTCTTCCACAGAGGTTAAGAAAATCTTACGAAAGGACTTTAGTTGAAAACAGAAACAACTAATTTTTTAAAAAATCAAAGGTGAACGCACAAATGTTAACTGGAACAAGGTGGAAATTGGGACGAATCTCTGTATCTTTTTCTCTGTAAAGCAAGCACACTTCTACTTTTCTCCCTTTGCAGTGGGCTTATTGCTAACCTCATTCTATATTGTTCAGTGGTCCAGTATTGCTGGATGCTTTTGAAGCAAACAAATAATACACACAAAAGAAAAACCAGCACAAATGTCAGCCATGGCTTCCTGAGAATGTTTATGTTCACACATACAGCATGTGAATGGTTAAGCAGCTTACACTGAAACAGACCAATAACCACCCTCCAGCTCTCACTCACAAGCTATCTATTACTAAAATTGAAGTTTTCCCAAACTGTGCTCTTCTCAAGTAAGAGGAAAGTACAAGCTGTACTTGGAATTAGAAGTGGCCATATCGCACACTCTGGGTGTCATTTTTCTGTTCCCTATTTTCCTTTTTAAACAAGTATCGAAGATCACTCCACAGAGACAATTTAAAGAGGCTCTTGCAGAAATTGAAAAAATAAAAAAAAAACAGAGGACTTTACTTGCAGCTCCTGTCTGGATGCCCACAGCTTCTCTCTCAGCCTCTGTGCTAAACCAAACAAACTCCTCTTCATTGATTTTCATTAATACAGTCTTGGGCTGAGCTGGGGTCAGCAGCACAGGTGGTTTGGCCAATGCATTGCCACCGTGCCCAAAGCAGCAGAATCCCTCATTTCCCACGAGTTTCAGGTGGTTATTGAAGGAGTTACTTTGCTGTGGGAAATGTGTTTGTGCAAACCAACCGCGCCCGTGGGTGCTGGGAAGAGCCACGGGATGTCTGCTGGCAGGAGGGGGACACGGAAAGGGACAGGTTCCATGGCTCTCCTGGGTGCCCTGCAGCCTCAAAGTTCCCTTCCGCCCCACTTGGCAGTGATTCAGGATGAAAATCTGCTTTGCCCCTGATGCAGCACGGCACAGGCGGGGTGCTCTGGCAGCCGGGCAAAATGTCTCCATTAAGTGACTTGTGAATCATTACCTTTTTTATTATTATTTACAATACTGAGTATCGAGGCAGATGGCAGACCATAATCCTCCCTTTCCCATCCTCTGAATGAGATCTTCATCTCAGGAGCAATTTCTCCCCTGCCTGACAGACAAGTAAAGCTTGTATTTAGGTCAGGGCTCCCCAAGCCGTGCCGTGACTCCGGGACCTGCTGACCCCAGTGTCGCACCCTGGCCTGGCTTCTCCGCCTGCTGCCGGGTACCACCACCTGGAAAACCCTCACAGGGGACAGGAGGAGGTGGCAGAGGGTGTCCCTGCTCCATACAGGGCAGGCAGGGACATCCCAGAGTTGCACATCTCTCCCCTGCCCAGTGCCGGTACTCCATGCTGGGGGGAAAAAATCACGAATCCAGCATCTCCAGCACGAGCCCAGAGGGCATCCACACTCTCATAGGAAAAGACCAACTTCTTCCTCAGCCTAAATCCCCACAAACACTGAAAGGACTGGCAAATCAACACTTCAGCTCTCAGTGGCAGGGACACAACTACAACAGCATCATGCTCTAGGGATAGGGGGGAAAAAGAGTGTTTTATTTCTTAAAAAGCATAAAAAACACCATTTTGACCTACAGAATGCAAGCGTTAACCTGCCGAGGGTGTTAAATGTGGCATGCTGCAGGAGCGTTTCTAATTCTTCAACATGAGAACGAGCAAACTGAGTATTTCCCAGGGCTGATAAAAACGTGCAAAACCAAACAGCAGAGCCAAGGAAGATGGGCATTATCTACACCATCCCTTATACTCCTCATCATTCTCGTGCTAGTGGAGATGGGCCCTGCACAAGCACACAAATGCACACCCAGACAATGCCTCCTTTAAGGCAGAGTTCCTAAATTTTCGGGAGCACCTCTCCATCCCTGAATACTGCAGGGACCCCTGAATTTGAGCAAACCATGTGCTTCACTGATGCCTTCGAGGCACGGGGATATTCTCCTCTTCCCCTGCAGAGCTGTCATGCCGATGGATGGCTCCAAGTCTCCCACCAGCACTGAATCCGCTCTATTTCTCCTTGCGGAATTTTATTCCCCTGCCCAAATTAACTCCGATGATGATTTGCATAAAGTGCCACAGCAGCTGAGCAGTGCTTGGACAAGCAGCATCTGCAGCATTTATACACTGGCTCATTAGAAGCATTTCTAATGAAGGGGCATTTAAAAGGCTTCAGCTCATCATTGCACCAACTTCATGTCACCAAAGGCAGACAGAAAACTGGCACCGAGCACAGGGGGGCTGCAGGCGAGCCCTGACACCAGGATAGAAATACTGGGGGTACCCTTGAAGGCTTTACTTTAATTAAGTGTGATTTTCAGGACGATTTCCAAGACTAATCAATAGTCTTACATGTAACTAACAGCCAACTCATGTATTCCCAACATCTCCCCCGCCACTTCTTCTGTGGCATCTCAGCGTCGCTCGTTACTGCAGGTTTAATTAAGAGTGACAAGTTCAGCGTCAAGGTCTTGAGTGCACACACAGCCCTGCTCTCACTGCAAAATTCCTCTTCCAGTAAGTCATCAGATGCTGCAAAAGTAGGTACAGCCCCAGGTGCTTCAGGACAGTGCAAATAAACAATCTGGTCTTAATCTGGAGTATAAAAGGCAGTCCCTCCTGAGATGGGGAGCGATTGCCTCGCAGGCTGCGAGACCAGGATTTGCTCCGCACAGAGTAACAACTTTTATTTTCACTTTGCTTCTCTGCCCTTTTAAAAGAAGCAAAACCAAAACCAGGGTCAGCAAGCTTCCACCTGCGTGGGAACACGCACTGTCACCCACACCGCCCCAACAAACACCTCAGAGCACCCCGAGATATTCCGGGGGAGAGCTGGGCTGGGTTAATGGGAGCTGGCAGCTCTCAGGGTCTCTCTGCAACCCTGTCCAGCCCGGGCTCAGGCTGAGCACGGGAGCCCTTCGCCCTGGGTGGCTCTGAGGCAGCGCTGCCAAGGCTGGGAGCTGGCAGCAGGGCTGGGCCAGGGTGCAGCCGGCAGCCTGATGAAACACGGCATGCAAGGCAGGGCTCTTCCCTCTGCAGGGCTAAGCCTGGAGGTAAAGCATGTGCTCCATGGCAGAACTAACCAAACCCTGCAAAGCCCTTCAAAACTTAGTGTTCACCAGGATTAGAGCAGCACCAAGAGATGCCAGCACCCAGCGTGCTGCTGTGAGTCCCTTTCCCAGCTCCTGGGGTCCATCAAGCAGGGGATCACGGCCCCACAGAAAGCACCGAGTTTCTCTTCTGTCAGGCCTGGCTCAGCCCTGCACACGCTCCTCATCTGCTCTGCAAGATGCTCGCCATCACTGTCCACCCCCTGCCAGAAAGAGGGACGCTCCGCAAGGCCCCGGAATCTCTGCAGAGCCCCCGGGAAGTCCAAAAGGTCTGGTGATAAAGCCAACGCAGGTGACTTGACTTCACCTGCAGATCTCCCTGGAAGAGCTGTGTGCGTCGGCAGCTTGGAGCAGGGAGCTCGACACCCCTTCCCCAAGCACCTTCCCTGGCTCCAGCACCCACCGGTGCTCGTGGCCACACTCCAGCACCACCCAGACAAATCAGCTCCTCCGGGACTCCTCTCCTCTCCTTGCAAGTGACTGATTAAAAAATTCTCACACTGCACAGGATCACAAAAAAAATCCTTGACCTAGGATGAGCCTTTCACACCCAGCTCAGCCATGTAGCCAATTTTTTTCACTATTGTGAGGGTTATTGGGGTTTTGTAGACTTGGGTTTTGCCCTTTTTTAACTAATAACTTCATGCAGGGGCCAAGTGTCCCCGTAGCATGACTTTCACCAAAGAGCCTGTCATACTGCAAGAGTGAAATCCTTCCAGGCTACTTTCTGCAAATCCCTCTTGATTGGCATTAATTACCCTTCTCTCATGTAATTCTCAATTAATCAAAACCTTTAGCAGTGCTTGATGTAACCTCGCCTTTGTCATTCCCTCTGCCATCCGAACTCCATGTGAGCTCACCACTCCTTGGTGAACATAAGCTGGATCCAAAACATGCTCAATATACAGCATTTACAGCTGATTGTTCATGAATAGTTAAAAAAACAGCCTTTGGGTTTAATTAAATAGTCAAAAATGGCCTTTCACCCCGGGTTTCCAGAGTCCTCTATCTATAACACAGCCTTGTGATGCTTTAGGGAAATTCACCAGCATGTTCACTTCCCGGGCAGTGACCACGCCCTGGTACATGATTTTAAAGGAAAAAGGTCCTGGGAGGAGCCTGGCTCTGTGGTGCAGGGATGCAGCCAGGAGACACCAGGGCTTTCAACTGGAACTGTTTAAAGCAGTGCCTGCTCCTTGGCTCTAACTGCGGTGACACCGGTGGCATTTGGGGTGTCACCAGCATCTCCCAAAATCCAGGGTACCACAGCACGTCCCCCACCACTCCAGAGCTCAGCCATCCTCCCCACTGGGCACCACTGTGCCCAAACAGCACCAAAATCCATCTTTAATTGCAGTGCAACCTCTCCGCCAGACTGGACTGTTAACTTCATTCAAAAGAAGTAATTGGATTAATCAACCTGCGCAGTAACCCCTCACATCTCCAGAACTCGTGCGTTAAAACCCCTCTTGGAACATCACTCAGGCATACCTGATTCAAAGGGGTTTGACTTAAAGTTACAGGACATTTTTTCAGCAGTTTTCAGCAAGAGGGTTATGCTGGAAAGGCCCCCGGGGCCACCTCTGCATCCTCTTCACTGCAGGCAACTGAAGGAAAACAAATTGATTACCAAGGATTTAAATGAGCAACGTTTTACCAGAGGTAATTAAAAAATTCCAGCAATAAGGTCTGTTAGCAAGGAGACATTAGACACCTGGAGAACAGCAGCAGTGATCAAGACACAAAGCTGGAATAAACATCTTCAATTAAAATGACTAAAGCAGTGAACAAACATGCCGACCCTCCCAGCTGCTGAGGATTGGGAGGGCAGAGAAAAGGTCTCCTGGAGGGAACCACTGCTCCTGCATTTTCATACAATGATGGAATGGTTTGGGTGGGAAGAGACCCCAAAGCCCAGCCAGTGCCACCCCTGCCATGGGCAGGGACACCTTCCACTATCCCAGGGTGCTTCAAGCCCTGTCCAACCTGGCCTCGGACACTGCCAGGGATCCACAGCTTCTCCGGGAAACCTGTGCCAGGGCCTCAACACCCTCACAGGGAAGACCTTCTTCCTAAATTTCTTTCATCTCCTTGCAGCAATTTCCAGGTATTTGGGAACGTGGTTTGCACTGGCCCTGCTGCTCCCAAGATATCCACACCCCAGACCTCGGATGAGCACTTGTACCATGAGTTACTCCACGTTAATGGACAGACTTTGTCTCTTCTCTCCAGTGAAAAAAAGCCAGCAAGATTTTGCTATCGCTGAACTAACACTGGTTCAAAACACACGTCCAAGGAAACTCAAACAAAAGGTTTCCTTTTCAATATATAAAATGCAAGGAAGAACATGGTTGGACAGCCAGCTATGTTTTCCTTCTCATTCCCTTATAATTTTAGCTGTCCAGCTGAAGAACTGAGATTTTGGCTTTCCAGATCTTCCAGCACTAATATCCTGCAGCCTCTTTTTTTACACCACACAGCAACTCCGTGGAAAAGCATCCCCTAAATCCCATATCCAACCTCCTCCAACAAACGTAGGGGAGACAAAAGCTTAAACTAGGAAGCATGCAGGAAAGAATATCTCCATCAGCCCCTGAATTCTGAATCTCAGAAGGTGATCTGGGAGGTGATGCCTTTAGCAAAGCAGCATTTGTGTTCTGCAGGAAGGGCTCAGGGAAGGGGAGCAACGTGCAGAAGACTGCCCAAGTGGGAAAATGGTTGCAGGAAGGGCACCTGCACCCACTTAAAAAAAGACACAAAACAAAACAACAAAAAACCCAAAGCAACAACAACAACCAAAAACAAAGGGAAAAAAACAACCAAACAAAAAAACAACAAACCAACAAAACAAAACAAAAATCACCACCACCAAAGGCATCTTTTCTAGCCTTCGTCTTCTGGTTTGAATTTTGATTTTTTCCCCTGGCCTGGCAACGTCCCCAGAGCGTTAGGCAAATCCAAGGTTATCTCTTCCCTTTGGAAGGGTGGCTGCTCCAGCTGGGCACAAACACACGCTCCCAGGCAGATCAAACACAGCTCTCATGAAACACTCAAGTCTCCACCGAACAAACCACCCAAACAGAAGGAGAAAATTAAAATAGATTAAAAAACCAAAAGAATCTATCTCAGCCATGGGGTGATGCTGCTGCCTTCCCCATTCCCACAATAAAGCCACTCTTGGGTCGACACCCAGGACATCCCTGTCCCAACAGGAGATGTATTTACTCACATCAACATCCCTCCCTGTGCTACAGGAGGGATTTCTTTATTTCTGTGTTCCCCCAAAACAGTCACAGGCTATCTCTGGGCACAGGCAGGGCTGCAGAGCTGCCACGAAGGAAAGTCTCAGCTCTGGCCCTTCCCACCACCACAGGGACATCCCAGCTGTAAGATTTCTGTTCTCACTACACATTCCCCGGCCCAGCCCCAAGGAGCTTTTCCCCAACACCAGGAAACACAGTTCCCATCCAAGGGATGCCTTTCCCTCGGGGTTGGACATGGAGTTATGGTCACACAGCAGCTGATGCCACTTGCCTTGAATCCACTGGGTCCCATCAGCTCAGCTTAAGGACTAAACCCGTTTCAACATTTAGTCACACCTACTCTTATCACCCAAGGTGGGGAAAACAATTATTATTAACTAGAAAAGCAGCAAAACAAATGAAAATACATCTTGAAGTTATAGCAGTTTCAGAGTGCATGCAGACAACTCACGAGCTCACTCAAATTAGGGCCAAAGAGTAACTCAGATCCACCTCTACCAAAGATGCACTGCCACTTTTCTCTCTCCTCTACAGAATGACCTCATGCTTTGCTAGGTAGACGAATAAAACAAAGAAGAAAAAACCAAATTGAATAAACACTACATTATTCAAGTTTATTTCGTTGTAAAAGCGAAGCTTTTGCCAACCACGCTGAGAGCTCCCAGTTCAGAATGTACAAGACCAAAGGTTTCTGCCCTTTCTGACAAAACGTTCAGTCCCAATAGCTGAGTTCCTTCAAACTCCAAGGGTCAGTGGTCGGATAAGGGCAGCTGAACTCATGTGGCTTCAGGCACTGCCACGGGCCAACGTGCCCTCATGGTAACCCACAGCATCTCTCACAGAATGCGTTTGTCCGCAGGACCCCCAAATCACAGAACCCCAGAACCACTGGGGCTGGAAAAGCCCTCCAAGATGGAGCCCAACCATTCCCCAGGCCACCACTGACCCATGTCCCCAGGTGCCACATCCACATGGGGATCCTTTTAAACCCCTCCAGGGATAGGGACTCCACCACTGCCCTGGGCAGCTGTGCCAGGACTGGACAGCCCTCTCCACGAACGAATTTTCCCCAATATCCAAATGCATCAGAAGAGGCAAAAGTGGCCGTGCACACTCATGGATGCACCAGAGATTTAGGGCCCTCTCCACAGGCGATGTCATCTACAAAAAGCAGAGAGATGTGAAGCAACTCATGTCCCCTCACAGCTGCTCTACCTTCCACCCCACACTGTGGTGAAACTGGAGGCTGCTGCAAACTTTCCAATGAGTACTCTTAGGTGCTTTACTAAGAAGAAAAAAAAAAAAATCTCAGTTTGGATCATGGCATCTGGTGATTACTTTCAGCCCTCCAACCTGTGAAGCACATACCAGTGCGCCAGTCCTGGGAAATGCCAGACTGAGGGGTGCGTTGTGGCGGCCGACTTGCTGTGGTATTTTATCCTTCAGCTTGGGCAGTGAAAGGCGTTTTATAACTTACTGCCCTGAATAAAGCCAGTTTTTCAGACATACAACCACAAGCACCCCTGGCCTGTGGAGGCATCCCATTCCATGATCACAGAATCACAGAACGGTTTGGGTTGGAAGGGACCTCAAACCCCATCCACTGCCATCCCCTGTCATGGGCAGGGACACCTTCCACTGTCCCAGGTGGCTCCAAGCCAAATCCAGCCTGGCCTGGGATCTTCTAAGGATCCAGGGGCAGCCACAGCTGCTCTGGGCACCCTGTGCCAGGGCCTCATCTCCCTCACAGCCACAAATTCCTTCCCAATATCCCATCTATCCCAGCTCTCTGGCACTGGGAAGCCATTCCGTGTGTCCTGTCCCTCCCTGCCTTGTCCCAGTCCCTCTCCAGCTCTCCTGGAGCCCCTTTAGGCACTGGCAGGGGCTCTGAGCTCTCCCTGGAGCCTTCTCTTGTGCAGGGGAACACCCCCAGCTCTCCCAGCCTGGCTCCAGAGCAGAGGGGCTCCAGCCCTGGGAGCATCTCCGTGGCCTCCTCTGGGCTGGCTCCAGCAGCTCCACGTCCTTGTGCTGTTGGAGCCCAAGGCTGGAGGCAGCTCTGCAGGTGGGCTCGCAATCCCCATCACCCAACCTACTGAGAAGGGAATTTCTCGGGAGGGGAGGCAGAGCTTGGGGACAGCAGCAGGGACAGTGACCTCCCTGAGGCAGCCCCAGGAACTCAAATGCAGAGTTACCCAAAGCTCGGCTAACAGATGAAAGTGGAGCTCCCTCACATCCCAAACTTCTCAACTTGGATCAGCTCCCTCTCTCTGCTAAATCCACAAAGGTAGCACCAATACCTATTTCCCAGAAATTTTAGAGTATCGGGGTAAGTCTGATGTCACCATAACTACTGGAATATAATCCATGGAAATAAGGCATACTGAACTCAGGTGTGCGATTTTTAAGCAATAAAATAACCTCCAACCGCTGACTTGGTTAACTGTAACAGTCATTGGGACTCAGTTTTGACCAGAGAAGTCGTGTCCTGGCCTCTGGTCCTCCCAGGACGTGGCGATGAGCAATGCAGAGGTGCCGTCCAAACTCAACGCCACCCTCCTCACACAAGATACCAAACCCCAACCAGCCTTTGCCACTGTTTCAGCTTCCGTCCGCCCTGCGGCACCTCTCACCTTGCTGCTCCCTTGTAAGGCATCACGGCTGGCTTTCCTTCTCCCTGCCGGGGCAGAGAGCCCTTATCAGAGCATTATTAAAGGCACTGTCAGAGCACAACCTCCCCACTCCCAGCTGCGGTGGAGGCAAGACCCACTGTGTGTAAACAAAAATACTCCAGTAACAGCAGAGCCTCGAACGTGAGAGGAGCGGGATCTATCAGAGCATCAGCGAGATGGATTCAGCTACAGAAAGGCAAATATTTGCTTTCCCCTCCCCATCCTCCCTGCGTTGTATTTGCAATTCTGGGTCGCTTCCAGATGTGAAGCTATGGGATGTCCCCTGCATCAGGCTGGAGAGCCACATGCCAAGCAAGCCCGCGGAGCAGACCCAGCCTGGCCCAGTGCTCACCTCCCGCCTGATTTTTACTGATGCTTTCAATCATTGATTTCAGTCACTGGAGAGGGACTTGGGACAAGGCATGGAGGGACAGGACACAGGGAATGGCTTCCCAGTGCCACAGGGCAGGGAGAGATGGGATATTGAGAAGGAATTCATGGCTGTGCGAGTGGGGAGGCCCTGGCACAGGGTGCCCAGAGCAGCTGTGGCTGCCCCTGCATCCCTGGACGTGTCCAAGGCCAGGCTGGACGGGGCTTGGAGCACCCTGGGATTGTGTACGGTGTCCTTGCCCTTGGCAGGGGGTGGAACGAGGTAAGTTTTAAGGTTCCTTCCCACTCACACCCTTCTGTGATTCTGGATTTCCCCACAGAAGGTGTGCAGAAGCCCCATATTCCCATGCTCCTGCAGGTGCCGGCATTCCCAGCTGTAGGATTGTGGATCTGAGCTCCAGACCGATGCATTTCAGGTCCCAGGTCTTTGCCAGGTCTGCAAAGGCAGCACTGACAGCCACAGCAGTGCAGGATCTGGGGACAGCCTGGCTGCCACCGAGGGGCACAGCACATCCACAAAGGGAGCTCACCCCGACTGCCAGCCCTGACGTCCCAGGGAGGAATCCCAAGGGACTGGTTTTCACAAAAGCTCTTTTCACAGGAAAGCAGTTTAACCTGCTCGAAATGCTCAAAAGGCATTTTAGCCTGCTCAGAGAGGAGGTTTCCCCTCTGCCCATCTACCAGCAAAGCACTGACAAAGGCTTGGGCTTCGTTTCGAAGGAAGCCAGCAAACCTCAGCATCCCCACAGCCTGTTTCCAGCCAGGAACGCTGTCTGGGAAAGCTCATGAGCTGGGATTTCCCCACTCCTCCAACACTTCTGAACTCCTTTCAGGATTTGTATGTGAAGGAGAAAGCCCACATGTAATTTTGCACTGACACAGGGAAAAATAAGCCACAAATCTCTCCTCATCACAAGATATAAAAGGATAGAGGCTGCTCCAGTAGTGAGACAGACTGCCACAGTCAATATCATTATCACTCCTAACCTGTGTTTTACTGCTGCAGTAAATTTATCCCCAGTGTCATACATTCAGTCTGCAGGAATAAAATGCAGGAGACATCCCCAGAAACTGCTGAAATCCCCCGAAGTGGGGGGTTTTGTGAGTGTGTGGAAGGGATGTTCACACAAGCAGGGAGCTCAGCAGCTGCTAACCCCTCAAGGGCAGCTCAGGGCTCCCCAGATCAGGGGCTCACGGCATCCTCCAGACCTGAAGGCCTCAGTGAGGCTCGAACCTGGCAGGAGGGACAGCAGGGGACACAGCTGCAGGACATCACCCCAGCACGAGCAGTGTTTGCTTATGGAAAGGGCACATAAACCCTGAAGAGACCCATCAAGATCTCAGGTGTCACTCCGAGCCCGCAAACGTTCACGGCTGGTTTAGCGGCCAAAGGCCACTGCTGTATTTTCACACCCACGCTCAGCGCAGCCCGGGGTTTGTGGCACCAAGGACACCCCACCCACCCCCTCGCTGCTGGTTTATTGCCAGAGCACAGAACCCACACAGCCTTTGCCGGTGGCTTCAGCTTTCCCCAAGCTCTGGCAGCAAACAAAGGGTGGAGAAAGCCATGTCTCCATTTTCAACTGGCCTGCTTCCATCCAACAACTTAAACGTCCTTAATGCATCTCAACCACCAAACACAAGCCCTGTGCATGGGCACTGCAACTCCCATGAGACTCCTCCAAGCCCAAATCATGGACAAGTGTGTTAACAGAGCAGCCAACTTCCAAATCAGACATAAATTATGTACAAAGCCTGTAAAAGACAAGGGTCAGTGCTGTTTATGGGGTTAAAGCAGGTAAGGCAGATGCAGACAGGGCCTCTTCCATCTGCTGGGGTGTTTCAAAAGCTCTTCAGCTTTCAAAATATGAGCCCTGGTTCAGATCTACACTCATTTGCTCTGCCCTGACTTGAAAAATTGTTTTGTGTGAGCAGAAGGAGTGAAGCCAAGTCCTTCCAAATCAGCCTTTTCCCTTTCCAGACAAATTAACTATACTGAAGTTTAGCCTCACGCCAGGACAGGTTTGTCCAGATCCCAGGCACATTTTAGCTGTTCCCAGCTTTCCAGCTGCTTCCCAGGCAGGTGAGAGTGAGCGGGGAGGCACCAGGGAGGCAACCTTCCTGCCCAGCCCAAGCCTGCCCATCGCTCCAGAGCCACCCAAACGTCACACAAGCTCTGGGTATCAGCACAGCTCCAGCCAGGGCTCCATCACCCACTGCTAAATGCTTCAGGAATTCCTCCTCAGTCACTCATGGGACACGGGGATAGCTCAGAGCCCCCAGTGACCAACTCAGACACCCAGAGGTGTGTGCAAAGGAAATTAATTTATCTAGACAAGCGTCAGGGCTACGTCTCTTATGTAACTGCACATAAAAGCAGCATTTATCAACAGGGATGCATCCAAAAAATGTCAGTCTACTGGCTCTGAGGCTTGAAGGCAGAAGAAACAAGATTTTAACCCGAGGAAGGTGCTAACTTGCTCGGTAAAGATACTTGAAGCTTATAAATAAGCTTCAAGTTATATTAAAATGTGGCTCTTCAAAGAACAGTGTTTGGGGAACAGCTCAGAAAACAAGAGTGGATTTTATACTGCGGAAGGAGAGCAGTGGTGTCCTGGCTGCAGGCAAAAGCAGAGTGTTAAGAAACACCCACACCTGAATGATCCCACAAAAGCCTGTTTGCAAAAAAAACAGCAAAAGGTTGAAGACTTGGACTCCCTTCCAGAAACCAGCAGCAGTTCCAGTATGTCCCTCAGGTGGACTTTCTGCCCCAAAACGCTGCCCATGCAGCACAGCTCATCCTCCCATTTTCAGGTGGGCTCTGGCACTGCTCCATCACGTTGGACACTCACACCAGGATCCTGCAATATCACGTGTCTGCATCTCAGCAGCATCTTGCGAATTGCTACCACACCAGTTTAGCTACAGTATGGAATTGAGACAGAAGTGTTGTTGCCATACTCCAGAAGGATTACCGAACTATTTTTAATAAGGGGTTTAATAAGCTTTAAGCAGAGTAAGTTGCTTTTGCTCAGCTCACATGGCTGCAAAGATAAAACCCTGCACAAAGGAACAGACACAATCTGCTTGACAGAACTTGCAGCACGGGAAATTATGGAGTTACCTCTTAGAAGAATGTTCTCTTTTGCTGCCTTTGAAGAAAAAGTTTGTATACTACAAACTCAGGTTTGGCTTTCTCACAGTTTTACATCACAGAGCTACACCTCTGCAGCTTCTGTCTGCTTTTGGCCAGACGCTCCCAGGACCAGGAATGAGCAACACAGAAGGTTTGGAGCACGAGGAAAACGCTGAAATCTGGCTTTGTGGACTAATATTCTTCTGTCTTTATGTACTTTAGATCATCAAGTGGACACCCACATGAGCTGAGACAGTCAAAATCAATTCCCACACCAAATTCCACATCTCCAGCCACCGCCGGTCACCAACAGCTGGGCCAGAGGCACACCACGCCGGACCACAGCTCCCAACACCCTCAGCCACATCCCAACATCCATCAGACACATCCCAAAGGTGACAGGTATCCACAGCACAGGGATGGTCATCTCCAGATAACACACATCTGTTGAAAACCAGTTAGTATCAGTATTACATTTTTCTCAAAAAAATAAAGGAAACAGAAAAAGAAAGTAAACCCATCCTCAACCTAGGAAAGGGTCAGCACAATAAAATTTAAAATGACAAATAACTATTAATTTTTTCTACTCTGTGAGTGTTTCTCCCTCCCCCACCACTTAGCACAACCTCCATTGTCTGAAAAGCGTTTAACTGGAAGTGGGTCATGTCTCCTGGCATTACTAAATCTTCCCAAATTTCCCCCGATTAGTCAAATGCAATATCCTCTCTGACATCTGAATGATTGAGGTAGTGTGTAATGCCATTTTTCCCCTGAATGAGCCACATCAAAGAGGGTTATAAGCCCAGAGATGGCACGCCAGATAAAAGAGTGGCCAACAGATTGTGCTCAAAATATTACCAAGGAAAATTAAATCGTTTCGTTGGAAGGTTTTTCCTTTGGAAACATTCAGCTGTTAGTACTGAAAGTGGAGAGACAAAAAACTGCCTTCAGAGTTGCTGGGAGGATGAAACCTTGCTAGTTAGCAGCTGAGTGGTCGCACAGTTAAAACACTTGTGCACACGGAAGATTTTCTATCAGCCACAATATCCAGCCTGCTCTTCACACAGGGACACTGAAAACCATCTTGCTGGGGGTTAATGACAGCCTAAATTTGGATAATACCTCTCAAATGACTGAAAATTAAAGCAGAATCATATCAGACTAGGGAAAGAAAAAAAGGACAAAAAAGCAGTCAACCTGCTACGCTAGAAAAAGAAAATACCATTTAAAAACCAGGATGTAACAGCAAGCAATTGCTCAGGCATGAGTTATATCCAAAGGGCTCAAAAATATCACCCTTTGAAGCAGAAGGACGCCAGGACCCTGGAAGGATGCTCAGCTGGGACAAGGGCTGCTCCAGTGTTGATCTGGGGCTGAGCTCTCTCCTCTCAGGAAAAGAGCTGGAGCTCTTAAATACGTGTCAGGTTGGTGATTAGGCGAGATCCGGGCAAAGTTTAGTCAGTAACAGCAGGGTTTGCATTCTGCTGATTTACCTCACGTGACCTCCCAGTGCTGAAACTTTGTACCAGGGCAAAGGCTGGCAGGAGACAGAACCTTTTTCAGTCAAAAAATACAGCAATAAATCAAAATAATATTTTTAAAAGAGGGAGAGGGAGAGAGCCTACAGACCTTTCGGCATCGACAAATAGAATATTCTGTTTCTGAGAACTGACTTTTTATCCAAGGATAAAAAGTGTGTGGTGCAGAAATCCATATTAAAAAAGAAAAAAGAGGGGCCCCACGGAAGTTCCATTTGGGTGAGAACACTGTTTCAAACGCCTGGTGGTGGACTTCGGGATGCAAACCTCTATTTCGAGTAAAGCAGTGCTCGGGGAGGAAAAGCCTGCTTGCAGCTCATTTTTGGGGACTGCGAGTCGCTCAGCCTGGAGCAGCCTCGGCCATCCCCACCTTTTCCAGCACGGAGCGCTGAAAGAGAAATTCAGGCAGGTTTTATCCCTAAGGATGATTCAGGCCCACCCTCACGGTCAAGCAAACGGGTGGTTCAGGTTGCTCAAAGCTGGCCAGCACTTCTTGTGTCCACCCGGCACCACTGGGACGGTCCCCACGCCTGGGAGGGCTCTCCAAAACCCAGGGGTGCGAGCACAGCCATCCCTCAGCAGAACAGCAGCGGGGAGGGCAAAGTGCAGAGAGATGAAGATTAGCTCTGACAGCCTCGACTCTGAGTTTATTTTGGCATGGCAAGAGCACACGAGGCTTCAAAGCAGCTCTGACGAGCAGGGGCCGGGCAGCGGCAACTGCCCCGAGGCGAAATTCCGCAGCAGCCGTCCCTGCCACCGGTTGCACCCAAAGCATCAGCCCTTTAACCCTCAGCACCAGGGTTTTATAGAATTGAGACCTGCACGCTCAAGACACCTCGATTTTTCTCCTTCACTCTTGTTTGTTTTTAAATGAAGTGTTTTATTTAAGAGCTCTGTCTCCATCCGCCCAAGACAGGGCAGGCAAAGCACCAGCGCTCCTCTCCCCACTCCACAGCGGGAGGAACAGCTGGTCCCCTTGCTGGGGCAGGATCCGAACAAAAACAAAGGCTTTGGAAAGGAGAAGAAAAAAGAAAACAAGCAGAAGGAAAGGCGAGCAACAAATTTCAAACCTGGTACTTCTAGGGTTCACAGGAGCAGGATGTGAGCTGCTTATCTCTGCCAGTGTCTTTATACTGCCCAGGGCCGTAAAGTATGTGCTGCAGGAGAGCCAAGGGCAGGTCCACCACCCCGGCACCTCTGCTCCCTGAAAGACACGGGGAGAAAGCCCCGGCTCGGAGGGGCAGGGGAGGCCCTGCAGACGCCCCTGAGGGCAGCTCTGCACCAGCCCACAGCTGAGATGTTCACACCTCACGCAGACCTGCCTTCCCTAAGAGCTTTTTTGTTACAGGTCTTGCCTCAGCTAAAACGTGCCTTGTTGGTACCATCATTTGCAAGATGACAGTGCAGGTGTTCACAGTCTAACCCAGCAGAGAATTGATTTCTTCCAAGGCCAGGTGAGACAGGAAAGCAAAGGGACACCACAAAGACATGAGAGACCGACCAAGCTCTGGATAGGCGGCTCTTCATCTTCCATTTCTTTCAGTATTTGATTTCTTACCACTGAACACGGCTAAGCAACAAACAGGCACTGCACAGCTGTGGGAAAGGCTGGCAAGAGCCACACCAATATTCCCACATCCACCTCCCGCCCAGAGCTGTGTAGCTCTGGAGCCGAACCTTCTCCTCCAGCCTGTCTCTCGAACAGGACACACGGTCCTACCAGGAGATGTGGGGCCAATCCAAGACCACAGCAGTCCAGAGCCGCCATGTGAAAGCCACCTCCAGCTCTCCATGCCCGTCTCCATAGCCCACCAGGAGACTGAGTGTCCCTAAACGAGCCCCACGCCCTGCCCAGGGCACTCTCCGGGCACCACACTCTCTGCGTAAAGAACAGCAATATCGAGCACCCAGCTTCCCAGAGCTCACAGTAATTAAGCAGCATAAATCCACAAGGAGTTACTCAGCTTAATTAGATTGAAAATTACAACTTCTATCATCGCGGCATCTTGGCATCCACTGGCTGCCTTGAGATATGCTTACACCAACCGTGCTCGCCAGGGGTGCAGCACCAAGGACCAGCTCCTCAGCAGGCATGGGGATCAGATTTATTTCTATTTTATTTTAAAGCCCTTTTCAACACTCATTTGCTAATACACATGTCAGCAGCCCCAGGTGCTTGCTCACATCTAACCTTCTTTGGCAGCTGGAGATTTCCCCGAGCCACCTGAAACCATCCCTGTGGGGCTTCCAGAAGAAACCGGACATTCCCATGATTTTTAAGAAGCCATCCTTAAATACATCAAGGGTCTCTTTTCTCTTTGAAGAGCAGTGACTCGCCGGGCCACATCCCTGAGGTGTAACATGCTATTGTGATAAGTAGCGGCCATGACTCACCCACATCACATCCTGCTCCCAGCAGCCCTGTAAGTGGTGGTTAGCACATCCTACCAGCACCTCACACGCCGTGACACTTCCAGGAGGGAGCCTGGGCAGTGACTCACGGGAAGGGTGAAGGTTTGCATTAGCTGGGTGTAAGTGTTCCACCAGGCGCGGAGCCACCAAGGGAAACTCATCCCTTCATGGGCTGCCTGTGGTCCAGCAGGATGGGAACTGGTTGTGGTCTGAAAGGGTTGGTCAGCCCCAAATGTGGAGAGGACGTTCTCAAGGAACAGCTAAGCTGGAAGCACGTGGCAAACGGAGACTTGTGGATCACAGCCAAGAGGAATATCCAAAAGTCAGGACAGATACAGGTCTACCAGATGCGTAGCTCGCCCAGAGAAGCTGTGGCTGCCCCTATATCCCTGGAAGTGTCCAAGGCCAGGCTGGATGGGGCTTGGAGCACCCTGGGATCGTGGAAGGTGTCCCTGCCCATGGCAGGGGGTGGGACTGGATGATCCTCAAGGTCCCATCCAACCCCAACCATTCTGGGATTCCATGACACAGCACATACCTCCTACTGAGGATCCATGGAAGCACCAAACACCTGGAGCACCCCAGAGAAGGCAAAGTCACCCCACTGGTACCACCACCAATGCCTACATGGGATCAGGAATAGAAGGAGGTGAGGGCTGTACATTAAGGAGGACATGAGCAGGGTATCCTACAACCTGCCCTGCACCACACCGAGCCAGGGAGGGCAGCAAGAGGGGTTACACAGCGCGGCTGTTATCTGCTGGAATTGCCAGAGCACGGCCTGAAGCACCACTGGGCCTTCCCGGGGACAAACACAGGGCACTAAAAGTCAGGGAGGAGAAGATTAATAATCAAATTTTAAAAATTTTATTTAAAAACCACCAGATGGAGTTTGGCTAAAAATGGCAAAGGATGGTGGCACAGCAGATCAGGAGCACACACTGCTGGAGGAGCTGCACCACCATCCCACCACCCTGCATCATGCCACGGGTTAGGAGTCATCACCGCAATTAAGGGCTTATACTGCTCATAATAAGGGTTTATAGACCTACGCTGCTCACAGATCTTGTAGTCCTATAGTCCATACTTGGACATGTTTAACTCATTCCCATCACTCCCAGGTTTCAGTCAACTGGAGAAGACTTCAGACACGGAAAAACCAAGCACAAAAGGAGAGCACAGCTGGAGAAAAAGTCACATTTCCAGGCTGCAGGCTCTTCCCCGTAGGGATGCTCTTCTCCAAACCCTCTGGATACCAGAGGAAAGGCACGGAGCAGAAATACCAAACCCTCAAAAGTTTCATCATTAGAATAGATGAGCTTACCATGACCCAGACAACACGCTAAAGAGTGTTCATGCGAGGAAAGCCACGTGAAGCCCATCACCTACCAAGCCTGGCCCTTCCCAGCCCTGCCACCATCTCTGGACAGATCCGTGCTCGTATCTGAAGGTTCAGGCTAAGCCAAAACCCAACCCAACCCCACAAGAAGTGTCTTAGAGCAGGCCAGAGGCGTATGAGGGCAACTGCTTTACAACCAGCTCGAGACACAGAAAGCTCACAGGGAACTCTTTCCAGTTTTGGTAAGTAGCAAATTCTTCCCTAAAGCATTCCACAAACATTTCAGGTGTCTGCCACAGCTTGAGGTTTTGCTGCAGTAACAGCAGTCATTTTCCTGACCTGGATTGTAGTTCACTCCGATGTTCCTTTAACCACCACCAAACGCCTCTGTGTGCAGGAAGGGTCAAAGATCAGGCAATAGCACCACACGAAAACACCCAGCTCAGAGTTTCACCTGCATTACCTGATATTTATTACACCCATGGCTAACTCGGAAGGTCCAAAGTCCACCTTCACGCTCAAGTGGGGCTCGTCCTGTGGATTCCCTGAAGGACAGCTATCACAGCAAGGCTGATTACTCCTGTTTTGGACAGGCCTTCAAATTGGTGTGTAAATTAAAAGTCTAACACATCTAGAACTGCACTGCATTACAGCAAACTGAGAAGTTTTAACATATATGTATAAAAATACAGTCACAAACATACGCAGCCTTCTTTCTTGATCACCAGAAGTGATGCATGAATTCACATTCAGGGTCATTATTTTCTATGCCTGGTAATTGGCAGCAAGAAAGAACAACAAAGCAAAAATCCTCCCCTGTAAATACATTCCTCAACAGCAGCCAGGCTCCTTGTAACAAATAACCTCGGATAAACTCCTTCCTCAGGGCAGGAAAGGGCAGGAACGACTCATCCCACCCAATCCCATAAGAACCAGCACAGCACCGTCTCAGACCCACTGCTGCTCCCATCCTTCACCCTGCAGTTAACCCAGAAAATCACTGCAACTTGGGCTTGCACGGACAGGGATTTCCACACCGCAGTTTCACACCCTTGGAGCACAATCGGGGCAGAAATTCTCAAAAGCAGTCTTTTAAAAGAGCAAGCTGATTAATCCCAACCAGCAAGAGGGCATTCAGCTGGGATCTTAGCTAATTAGCCCTGCTGGAATCATTCCTGGGGCTGTGCCCCAGCACCTGCACTGAGCATCATGTTCCTTGGCTCGGTGGCTCTCGCCTGACCCAAGCACAGGGGCTATTAAATGCACAACTGAGATTAAAAATTGCACAAACAGAGAAGAAAATGGGGTTATTTTTGCAGCACAAAGCCCCTGGAGCAGCGTGCCCTGTGGTGGGACGTGCACGTACACGGTGCCAGGAGAGCACGGGGTGAACTCTGGCCGTACCCTGCCCATCGAGGGAGGGAAATGCCCCCCAAGCCACAGTCTCTCACCTCACTTGGATCCACTCAAGACCCAGACCCAGTCGACTGAAGGGTATTTAAGCCCCAGGCTTGGCTCTGCCTTTCTCTCCCCCGTGCCACCGCGGGGAAGCCGAGGGGGCCCCGAGCGGCTGCGGCGCTGGCCATGCCCTTGGCACGGTCCCCAGCTGCAGAGAGCTGGCTGGAGCAATCAGAGTTTACATTTCAGTGATTTTCTCTCTGCCACTGCAGCTCATAATGAGGCAGGATCAGGAGGAGGCCGGGATGCCGATGGACCCAGCTCCTTCAGCGAGACGGCCCTATCCTTAAATAAAAACCCCAGCGTGGCCTCCAAGCTGTCCCTGCCCTTTGTGGCATGACCCAGACTTGTTCTCATAATCTAAAATAAAGAAGAAAAAAAGACAAAAACCTTCAGCTATAACCTGCTTTTCCTAACAGGAGCTGCAGTGGCAGCAGCGGGCGTTCAGGAGCTCTGCAGCATCCCTTGGATGCCCTGGGACTGAACCCCAAACACTCTCTGTCCCCAACACTTATTCCCAGAAATTTTTTCTACACAATCCACAGAAAATCTTCTCTCTCCTTTCCAGCTGCTCCTCAGCACCAAACCAGCACACGGGCACACGCTAAGGATGAATCTTCCCTGAGCCTTGCAGGATAAATAATTTTCAGAAGGTTTTATGCCAGAAGGTTTATGCCAATTCATTGACTCAATCACTGTGTGATCGCACTGGCAGCATTTATGCACTTCTGAAAAGTTTCTCCCCAGGGTCAGAAACCACCAATTCATCCCAGCTATTTCAGTTAATACAACTTTAAGCAAAAACCAGAGAGTTTTCTATACCCAACACTAGCCATTAGAAGAGGATTTTCTTAATGCATCAAGTTCCATCGTCTGTAAGAAAACACTTGGCAAATAGCAGCCACTTTGCACAATGAGAAGAAAAAAAATAATAATATGAAAAATAAATACCCTGGTCTCTTATTTACCCAGAGCTTGCAAACCTTCTGAAGAGCATATCTTGAGCTGCACAACAGCCCAGGAGCAGAAAGACACAGCTTATTCCCTAGCCTGGCAGAAGCACTATTTTGCATGAGGTTCAGAGGCTATACTTACAAGGACAATTAACATATTTTAAGGAGCATTTTTAAGAGAGCAGAACATCAGAAGCCAAAGCAATTACAGTTGTTTTTGTCATATGAAGCGCTTCACCTTACAACATAACAAAGGCCAGCCATACAAACAACTCTAATTTCTGGTTTAGTGCTGCAAATCAACCCTGCTGCTGGAGATGGCACCTCCCGTGGGCGATGTCCTCGTCCATCCCTCCTGCCCAGCACCCAGCTGAGGGCACAGAGCATCCCGTTATCCCACGGCAGGGTCACTCTGGCACCTGCACAGGCTCAGGTATCCCACGGCAGGGTCGCTCTGGCACCTGCACAGGCTCAGGGGGTCACTCTGGCACCTGCACAGGCTCAGTTATCCCACGGCAGGGTCACTCTGGCACCTGCACAGGCTCTCGGGGGTCGCACTGCAGCCACCTGGGCTCTGTTCCAGCTGCATCAGCAACAGGTCTCTTTGGAAGGCTCTGTCGGGAGAGGACAGTGAGGACTCTGCATACAGGGAGCTGTCTTTGCCTCCTGCTGCAGGTAAAGAGGATTTGAGAAACTCCCCTGCCCAGCAGCAACTGGTTTGTCTGGGCAGTGCTGCAGCTGGGCACATCTGGGACGTGTCAGGAGCAGGGCCAGCACAAACAGCCTTAGAAAGATGTTTCTTGGGCAATGCACAGATTAGGCAAAGTTCCTCTAGTTGCCCTTGTGGAAGAGATTTTAGCAGGCTGGAATCCTTGGCACCACCACCTGCCCTATTCCTCTTGCACAGGCTGGTGCCAGCAGCTCCAGGACCAGGTCTGCACCCTCTGCCGCAGAGCTCCTCTTCTGCTGGGACACAGACTAAACTCCTGTTTGATTCTGCCACAAAATAAAATCCACAGCCAGATAACCCCAGAGTCCCCAGGTAAAGAACTGGGAGTGAGAAGAGAGAACGGTCTCTCCGTAACTATTTGCCCAGGTGGAGTCCTACATGCTTGAAGGTTGAGGCAGTTTTGGAACTACTCTCATGCTCATAATTAGGCAGAGCTATTAATTATCCTGTTTGATGGGGGCTATGAAACACCAGTCAGCCCTGATCTTGAAGGGGCACTGCGAGGCATCCCATGGAGAAGGCCTCCAGCAGAAGCTCACAGCTGCTGGTGTTCCCAGGATGGGTTCCTCTCCTGCCTAAGCGCTCCCCAGGCCAATGCCCAGCCTAAAACATCAAATTTATCAGTGGGGTGGCAAACTTATGCACCAAAAAACTACTACATGTCCCCACAAGGTCCCAGAAAACCTTCTGGGAAGTTAAGGTCTCTCTACACAACACATACCAGCTCCTGTTGCAGTTCAGCAGGAAGGAGACCTGAGAATTCCCACCTGGATGCTCAAAAGTGGCTCCTCAGCAGTTTCTCTCATCCTGGTTCCAGCAGGAGGATGGATGACTCAGAGGAAGGTACAGTTGTGGCTGTGCTAATGCAACACCCCACGCGGGATCAATAGGCTGTCAGCAAGAGAGCTCTATTGACTCCGGATCCTCCGCCTCCCCTTCCTCTGTGCCCCCCAAGCAGCCTCACCCCCGCCCCGCTGGCAGGGTGATCCAGGAGGCAGTCACCTCCCGCACAGAGCTGATGTGCAGGCGAGCACCAGGACCTTCCCTAATGCCAGAGACCAGCACATCCCCTTTGCCTCGGGGACTCCGGCAGCCACCGGCACCACCAGGCTCAGCACCTCGAGGCTCTTGGGTTCGTTGTGGGTTTTAAGCCTTCTTTGATCTTTTTCTTGCATTCTCAAAGTCACAGGAAACATTTTTCCTGCTGCTTCAAAGGCCAGAGCTGGCACGGAGGCCCCATGCAGCAGACAGCCCAGCAGGACAGTCCTAAATTTCACCGTGACTCAGCTGCACAGATGACCCATGTGGGTTCCACCACCTAAAAAACCAGCTGCATCCCTAGCATGTTCCTGCAAAACTGACAGGCAACAGCAGAAGGGCCAGTGCTGAAACACCTGCTCTCACTGAGAAACTTTGTTGTTATTAAAAATAAATCTAAAGTTAACAATATACACAGGTTGCCACCAAATCCCCAGCACTTCCTCATCAGAAAGTCCCTATACAGCAACAGGATCCCAAGCAACACCCCAGGAGGCATCTCACACCTGTTCAACAGATCAACAGGCATATAAACCAAGGCAGCATAAAAAAGACAACACAGGTTAACTATCTGCTCACCAAGTTAAAAATCAATTAACAAAGCTGATTTAATCAGCCCATCAATAGGGATAACACAGCACTGGGAGCCAACTTCTCTCATCCCTTGGGATCCTTGCCATCACATCCATGCACTCATCCTAAGAGATGCTGCGGTCGGCACGTCAGAGCCGTTTATCCACAGCTTTACGTCTGCTCCTCTCCGGATTTTCCAAGGGGAAAAGATTTTCCAAACTTTGCTTTTAAAGTGCTCCCGAGAAGGATGGAGGTCATCCCGCTCACAGACAGCCCGGCTCAGTCCAGCAGGGCTCCTGCAATCCCCACAGGTTCAAAGGAGGAGCCGCGAGATCCACCATTCATCCTGCATCCCTTTGATAGCGACAGCCAAAGAAGAAGATACGTGGCAACCCCCGACATTACATAAAAAAGCTGTTGGCAAAATGAGTTACAGAAGCAGAAATCTGCAGCAAAGTTAAGCCCAGGGACACAAAGTGCTTCCTGGTGCCAATCTGGCAGCACCTCCGTGAGCTGACCACGGTCACAGGAAGACTCTAAAACACTAAAATTCTCATTACGACAACAAATGATGCTGACAGTCTACACAGCAAAACCTCTTCTGAAGCCAAGCACTCCTCCCGATGAGCCCCTGCCCAGCGTTATTGACGGCTTTGACAGAGCGCATTCCCCGGATCCCGGCTGCCCGCAGCACTCCCGAGCAGCTCCGGGAAGATGCAGAGCGCAGGGAGAGGGCTCTCTCCACATCAGAGACAGCTCCAAACCAGGCGGATCTCGCACTGCCTGCGAGGAGCTCTTTCATCGGGACAAGCCAATCGGCAAAGATCTCTCTGGACACAAGCCTCTCCCTGGGAAGAGGGGCCAAAGCCCCAAACTCTGTGGGAGGCATCCACAGCCTGGGCTGGCCAAGGTCTGGGAATACCCAAGTATCCCACAGCCACAAAATAACAAAAAAATTTAAAACCAGGGTGGAAACAGTGATTTTCTAGTCCAGACCTCAGGCTCTGCTTAAAAATCAGCATCTGAGTTTCCAATTACCATCACGATCACTTTTTAAGAGCAAACCTTCCCCCGGGAAGCGTCGGGCCCGTCGGGGCGCAGTGCCCAGCCAGGCCACCAGCCATGTCACCTTCCCTGGCTGCCATGAGGAAGCGGGTGCGTCCCATCGCACCCCTGCCAAGGGATCCACATCCAGGAGTTGCGGAACAAAAACGACTCTGGAAACCGGACACCTCGGAAGCGTCTCGGTGAGTTACGGCACTTACTCTGTGATTCTGAGGGCTGCATCTTCCTCCCCCTCCACCCCCGTGGTTTAGGAATACAGGAGGGAGGAATTATTCCAGGGGGATCTGGGGCGGCTGAGAGTGTTTTGGCCGCGCAGGTGACGGAGCGCACGGAGGGCGAGGCCACCGCCGCCACCACCGCGACCCGCGGGCGAAGTTCACCCTCCACCGCAGAGAACCCGCGTGGGTGAAACGCCGGGAGACCGGGAGGGGACCGGGACCCGCGGGGGGACGCCGGGGATGCCCCCTCCGCATCCCGCGCACCTGCGGCCGCCGTCCCGGCGGCTCCGGGGGAAAGTTGCGGGGCCCCTCCAGGACTGGCAAACAGCCCCCCCGGAGGACAGACGGAACACAGAGAGGCACCCGCAGAGCCCCCCGCGCCCCCTCCCCGCTCACCTTGGTGTAGAGCTGCGCGGCGGACATGGCCGGGGAGGGCGGCGCTAGGCGCGGGGCATGGGGGCGGCGGGCGGCCGGACCGACCGCCGCACGGACACACGGACACTCCGGCGCACCGACACTCCGACCTTTACACCCGCCGCGGCCGGCCGGGCGCGGGCACGGGAAGCGAAGGGAGCGGCAGCGGCAGGAGGAGGAGGAAAAGAAGGAGGAGGAGGAGGAGGCAGCGCCGCTCCGCCTCCGCCGCGCCCCGCTCAGGTATGGGGCGGCTGGGCTCGGCTCCCTTCGGCCCGGCTTTTAGCATTATGTCTTTTTTATAAAAAAGCTCTTTTTACTAATTTTTGTTTTCCCGGCCGCCTCCTCCGCGCTCCTCAGCATCCCGCCCGGCTCCGGTGACCCCGGGCAGGGTCCTCCCGGCAGCGTAGGTTGGTGCTGCTTTGGGGGGTTTTTTTGCCTTTTATCTATCTTTTCTCACAGAAGAAGAGTAACTAAGCGCCAAGCAGGTACCCCTCGGTGGTGTTCGGGTCTTCCATCGCCCACCAGCCTCTGGGGATCATCCACACTTTGGGGAGTGAGGGACGGCATTACTGGGGTGTCCTTTGCCAGGACACACCTGTTCCCGGGACAAGAGCATTGCCCTCATGAACCCACTGGAAATCCACTCAAGGAATGTGCCAGGTATAGGTTTTTCTCTGTCTTCTCCTGCCTGCAGGTGGGTTTGGGGGTCCCACCAGCACCGCTGCTCCTGGGCACTCCTTGTGTGTCACTCCTACAACCATGGCAGGAATTGCAACTTCCACAGCAACAGCCAAAAATTGATCCCAGCCTGTCAATCTGTGGCCATTCTGCTTCCCTCCATCCCACGGGAGCACCCTGTTCTGCAATTCATGCTTATACGGCACTTTTAGAGCCTGAGAAGGAGAATGAAATGCAAAGTATTCCTAATTAACCACACTGCTATTCTTTATCATTCAAGGTATTTTGCATATTAACTGAGCAGGCAGAAACCACACTCAGCGGATCCTGTTCTCTGTCACAGTTGTTTACTCCGTCACTGGGTTCCCTCCTCCCGTAGTTTCAGGCTGGGCCACTCACAGGGCACCCACAGCCTTCCCTCACAGTCATCACTGGTGGCATCTCACACTCTGCTTCTTGTCCCCTGGGGGATAAAACTCTCCCCTCTGTCATATTTTCCCTTTTCCGCCCCAGAGCCTGGCAGGGAGCAGTGCTGTTTCGGTGGAAGGACAGCCAGCATTGCAGATACCTCTCTTTTCCAGCTCTGATATCCTTGATGAATCCAAAAAATTGCAGGTGGCTCTGGAGGAAGTCTGGGAAGGAGGAAGGAAGGGGAGAAAAAAACTGCGCCATGTCTGGAAATTACCCTGGGAAAATTTGACAGTGTAATCTCTGCAAAGCCTCCAAGAGAGCTTTGTCAGGCAAACAAAACTTGCTCCTCTCATTTCATTAAATCAACTGCAGAAACAAAACGTGGAGCACTGGTGCAATTAGAAGCAAAGCTTTCAGTGAAGCCGGGGTAGCAGTGACAGCCCAGAGGCAAAGCACAGCCATTCCCATGGAATACCAGCTGGTGCCACATGTGGTTCTCCATTAATCTAAAACTTTAATTAAACGCAGAAACTAAAAACCCCAAAATACATACAGAATCCCTAAAGTACATCCTAACTGCTGAGTTGCTGGAAATTGTCTCCTCCAGGAGACAGAAGCTTCTTTTCATTTGGGAATCAAAACTTTTGTTGATCAAATTTAACAAGCACGGGCTCATAAATAGCACTTTATGGTATCCCCTCTTGCATGGGGACGGCACCTTGAGGTAAAAATGAACTAAATACCAGAGGGTTTTCCCCTTTAAGCACAGCCAGTGGATTCTTTGCAAGTACAGGATGGGCTGGAGTTTATTTTAAGGTCCCAGCCTTGCCCCTGTGTTGTAATGACACATGGAGACCCCAGGAACAGACAGATGGATGGACAGGTGATGGCACAGGCCATCGAGAAGCATCAATTCTGACAGCTCTAAATGTCATCAGAGCTGGCTGTTGCTAAGTACAAACCCAGGTCCTGAATTTTTGCATGCAAAGATGTCCCAAAGACCTCGAATCTCAGTTTCACTCCTCCTGGGCCACACAGAAGTCATCACATGCTACACCTGGGCACAATCCTTGGGTCTGGCAGAGTCACCGTACACTGGGCATGGTTGCACTGGCTGTTTCTGCAGGAAGTGTTCCTACACGGGTTAAAGTAATGATAAATTATTCCAGGTGTTAAAGCAATGAATAATTAACATTCCTGCAAATAGAACTGATTCTGTCCAAAGCCCTGCAGCCCAGCCCCAGGGAGCAGGGACCAAGCCAGCAGCATGCCACAGGGCATGGGGAACCACTCCAGAGATCATCATCTTGTGTGTGGCCAAAAACATCGCCATGGAAAGCCCTGGAGTCAGTATAAAAGCCCTTATGAGCAGATGGATGCATGTAGGAAAGTCGTAAAGCCTTGGGAGATGCTGAGGATTCAAACCCTGGAGTGAGTCTGGGCTGATGGGATCAGGGACTGGCATTCCCAGCCCTGCCACAGGCAAGTCACCCACACGCTCCACACCTCTGCTCTTCCTCTGTCACCACGAAAAATTTAATTAAAAAACACAGGGAAGAATTATTTTGCAAAGCTCTGGTACGTGTCTAAGTGAAAAGGCTGTAACTGCCAGGTTTCTAAATGCCAGTGGTTCTGTCTCTGCGAGGCTCAGAGCCCTGCTGCAGGGCGAGCTCGGGGTTTAATAGCCGGTTTGCCTGCAGGATTGCTCACTGGGGCAGGAAATGCCACACTCAGGAGCAGCAGCTAACGCTCCTCCGGAGGTTCCCGGCACCTGCAAGCCACAGTTCCAGATCCCTTTGGCTCGTTACTGCTCGGTGACCTGTAAGTCAGAAGCGCAACGTGAGCGCTGGCCCGAGGCAAAGGCACGGCCATGCTTCGAAGCACGCTCTGCTTGGTGCCCTATTTGTCCAGTTTACTGCAAGGACATCCAAGGAACTGGAAGAAGACGGAAATCAGCAGGATTAAGGAAACCCTTCAGTCTTGGCAGAGAAAATCGTTCTTACTGCGTCGCTCATCTGATTGTGAGGGGCAGCGAGAAGGTGCCTCTCAGGGAGGCTCTGACCCACTCAGCCTCACCAGTTCTTCTGGACCAACCTGAATCTACAAAGCACTTGGCAGCAAAGGGTTCAGCCCCAGCCGCATGTTCATCCACCAACATTTTCCTCTCAGAAGAGTTTAGTTGCCCGTTATCCCATGGGAGTTCACTCCTGATGAAGGCAAACTTCTTCCAGTCTGATCTTTTAATCTTGTGCAGCCCTCATGTTCACTGCAGAGGAAATTTGCCTCCAGGAGCAGGAGCTCAGACACTCTATAAATGTTTGATAGCTCTGACCACCTCTTCTGAGTTACTATTTTATTAAAAAAGGAGATTTATTATGGTTCTGGATGACTTGAATTCACAAAGCTCACCAATGTGGTATTTTTTTTATCTCTCGTATCAGGTGTACCCAACAAATGTCACAGCCTTTAATAACATGCTTTAATTAATCCTGGAATTCTGAATGCGCTATTATCTTCATTTTTCAAAGAGAGGTCACAATAGTAAAGGAAAATCTACATTGCTTGCACGGGCTACTCCAGGAGTCTGCAGCAGACCAGGAAATTAATCTCTTAATCATTCTGCCAATTTGCCTCAGTGGTGAGAGCACAGACCTATGACTACCTCTGCTCTCTGTACTGATGAAACTATTTCCTCTGTCTGGGATGGCCTTTCCCACCTGCAAAACAGGAGGAGCAGCTCTGATGTCCTCTGTGTAGCTCTGGAGATGGCTGCTGAAAAGCGCTGTGTAAGGGCTCGACATCCTGAATCAACCCGCCTCTCCCAGCCTGATGTTTCACCTTCTTCCTCAGAATCTGTGGGACAGACCTTGTTTGGATCCAAGGAATCCAAGGAACAAGCCATGAGAGGCTGTCTGGTCTGTCTGGTCCCCTGTCAGGATGGTAACAGTTCCAGTGGACTTGTCTCTCTCCCATCTGATGACTCAGGAAGTTTTGTCTGTAAGCAACAATAAAATCCCCCCACACTCCTTTTCCCCTCAGCAGGGCCAGGTTCTTCCACCATTTACACCCAGAACTAGCTGGGTTGCTGAAAGACCACTGATACTGTTTTAGATTCATACATCTTCACCCAGCCTTTTTCTCCACAGGAAAAAAAAAGCATTTGTCAACTTGGTGTCTGCTTTAAACCAAGATGAGACAACTTTGCAGGCTGTTTATTCCTGATTTGTTCCAAGATGTCTGGGATCTGGGGCTCCTGAGCTCTGATCCCAGCTATTTATCAGCTCCTCTGTGCATCCATTCATGGTCTCACACAACCTGGTTTGCCAACAGGGAACCAAATGCTGAAAAGGAAGGTGGGAGGACAAAAAAGTGGTTAGTGAGAGATGGAAGTTTTGGAAGAAAAGGGTGAAAAAGCAGGAGCTAGAGGAAAGATGGGAGAAGCTGAAAAGCTGAAGGAGAGAGAAACAGCTGCAGATAAGCAGCAGCAAAGACTCATATGGAAAAAGGAAAAAAAGAATATAAAACATTTCCAAATGCCACAAAGTCTGTGAGAAAGAAAGAATAAGAGGTTTTACATGGATTCTTCACTTCCCTCCTCTGAAAAGCACAGAGGAAACACTAATGAAATACATAGCAAGGAGCTGATCAAGGGCAGCACCACGGGGAGCAGCTGGGTGTCTCCCACCCATGCTCCTCCTGTCACCCACTGCTCCTCCTGCATGAGGGGCAAGCTGGCCACTGGCATGGGAACAGAGAGGTGTCCCTGCTGCCCACTGCCAAAACCCTCCCAGCACCTTCCTGGGGACGTCCAGCCAGCTTTTGTGGTGCTGTCTTAAAATGCTGGTGGTGCTCCAGCCCCCCGTTCCATGTGTTCAGAGTCTGGCAATCCAAGGAAGCCCAGAGAGGCAGAGCTGCCATGAAAATTGTAGAGAATAAACCTTTTTACAAGGCAGCTCTAACTTCGGCCCTGCACACCTAATTCTGCCCAAGCAGAGGACTCACAGACTTGAGACTCCAGTATTCCATCGATCATTTAACAGCTACCAGAATCTATGCAAAAGAATATCAGCTTTTTAATGTTCATCCCACAGTAAAATACATTCCGAGTTTTATACTTTTTATCTAAATACAAAGAAAAGGATTTTGCAAATATTTTCAGTTTGAAAGGCATTTTAATAAAGGTTTGCTGAAAGTTTTCTACAAATTTTATTTGTGCGGGTTTTAAAGAATCCCTGTGCATTATTTGTGTCATAATAATACACTATTATAATGCAGAAGGCAGACAGTATTCTTGAATTAAAACGTCAAGCACTTTGGATTGGATCAGATTTGTCAAAAAAACAACCCATGGGGGAAAAATAAGCTTTAAAGTACTATGTTTCTTGTAATTTCCAATTAAATGTTTTGAGTATCACAGTGGAGAGAGTTCTTCCAACTCTAGTCAGGTGCAAGCATCCTAAGAAAATGTTTCTAAAGGCAGCTGAGAGAGCTAAAATACCATAGTGAGTGATGCCCTCAAGAGTCAGGCATTAGTGCTTTTTTCGTCGTGGGGGGCTTTATTACGGACTCGTTGGGCATTGACAGGATGAACTGTACCCTTTCTTGGTACTCTCTCTCTGCTTCCATATTTAATTCATGTTCTTTCTTCCTCTCCTCTTCCTCAACTTTTTGGAGCCACTGTTGATAGGCCATTTGAGATGTGAGCTGGTCTCTGTATTCTTTGGCCTTCTGTACTTTTCTGGAAATGCCAAATGAATAGGTTATTTACTAGTGTGGTTAAAAAGAATAAACTTTATTATTATGTAATCTGTTAGCATGCAACCTTAGACTAAAGAACCATTCAAAGCTCCTTTAAGCTGCTAAGAGTAACTGCCACTATTAACCAAATGCTAACCTTATGTTCTTCAGAGAATTAACGGCATTCTGTTGTATCCTGCAGACTGTAAAACTGGTGCTTGACCAGAAAGAGAGAAAGAACAACTCCCTGTAATCAGCACGCCTTCCCTGCTCCTCACAGCAGTGGTGAGAGGACAGAGGATGAGGGTGCCAGGTCTCAGTCCACCCCTGGCTCAAGCTCAGTGCTGCTGCTGACACCCATCCTCGCCCTCTTTCTGAGCAGAACAAGTCCCTGCTGCGCTGATATTCCTGGAAGTGGCTGTCAGAAGAAATCAATCTTCCATTCCACCTCAGGACTCGGGTAGTGCTTTCCCTACCCTCTGGAGAAGCAGAGGAAGTCTTACGTGTTCAGGCCCTTCTGGAGCAGGAGTCACACAGACACTTAAATGCCAACAGAGCAGTCAGGACTTGTGCACTAACTCACAAACCTTCCTGACACTGCTGAGTGCCATCTCTGCTAAGTGGAGCATATCCCAGCTGGAGCCCAGTGTGTTTCCTTCACAAGGGCGGCACTTCTGCCACAGCCAGGAGATTGTTCCCAATAAAGCCCTGAGAGAACACAACAGATACCTGCTCGGGAAGGAGCTACCTGCATCCCACAGAGCGGAGAAAGGGCAGGAGTACAAAAGCGGACTTAGTGAGCTAAGGCCCTTTGCCCAAGGCTTTGCATGACACCCAGAGGAACACTCCAGCTACTGCGTGTAAGGATCTGCTCATCCAGAGGCGCTGCGAGGCACGTGCTGCAGCCCGGTGTTTTGGTGGCTGACATAGCATTGTTCAAGGGATGTCTGTGGGTGGAGTTTAGCAATAAGCCCGGACACACTAGTTCTCCTGGGGCAGGAACAAACAAACCTTTCATCAACCCTCCTTGCCAAACCTCTGCCACTCGTAACAACAGCTCAGAGTATGAGGGGATGTGTTTAGTAAATACGATTGATGTAAGTCACATGATGATCTAAAAAGACCAACAAAAGGATATGTAGCACTATTTTCTGAGGTCAGAATGAATGACTTGACACCAACTACAGTATTACAAGTGTGCTATTGGGCAGTTTGGAACTGATAAGGTGAGTGGCAGGAACGCCTCTCTAAACAGAAGGGAGTCCGCCCAGTGTTCTAGAGTTATCAGAAAAAAAACCAGCTTGCTCACAAGTTTGAAAGATTGATCTGCATAGAAATGAACTGATGACATAGAAGAAAAATACCTTGTACGTTTTTCTTCTTCCTCACGTTCGAATTCTCTGACTGCTTCAGCCATTGCCTTCTTCTCTTCAGCAATCTCTATTTGCCTCTCTGCTTTTTTCCGCACTGGAAAACAAAAGCAGAAATACTTTTAGAAGGTAACAGCTCTGCTAAGCTTAAAGGGACAGTGAGACTGCATTTGGGCTAAGTAGCCTAAATAGCAAGCCTGAGTTTTGTTGTTTTTAAAGAGCCACACCAACAACAGCAAGTATATTCTCAGCTTATTTGTTTTTCATCCACTCAGAACTGGAAAGTTTTCACATTCAGGACTTCGTAATAATATAATTAATAATAATGACCATTTGCCCACGCAATCCTTACTTTAGCAGGCTTTGCTCTGGCGACGGCAGTGGTGGGTTAGTGTAAGGAATGCCTGCAGGAGTGCATTTTGGGAACAGGCTCAGGGAAGGTCACATTGCTGTCCGCTCAGTCACACAGCCCACGTGTGCTGGGCCAGATGCTGCTCCCAGCAGCAGGCTGTTGTACTGCCCCTGCCCAGACGTGTGTCAGACCACTTACACTTCTCCTCCACCTGCGACTGTCTCGTGTGCACGACATCTCGCAGCAGCTGAAATCGAGCCTCCCTCTCTAGTTTCATCTTCTCAACCTTCTCAGCCCAAACCTGATCCCTCTCTTCCTTGAAGAGCTTCTCGTCTTCTTTTTCTTGCTCCTTCTCCTTCCTCAGCTGTTCAGCCAGATGTTCCAGGTAAGTAAGTTGCTCCTTTAACAGCACTTGCTGCAAACACACAAACATTTGCAGATCTCAGTAAATTTTAGTTCAAAAAAGCATTTCAAAACCTGGAAAGAAGTGGTGGTTCACAGCCAGCGTGGGAGCTGGGAGCCCAGAGCTCCATTCCAAAACCTGCCACAAGAAAGAACTGCCCAGAATCCTCTACCTGGCCAGACAGCAGCATATGAACAGAACAAATACAGAGAGATCCCTTTCCCCATAGCAGCTCAGCTTCCTACAACACACCCATTTTACAGAGTTTCCACAGCTGACCAGGCTACTCCACTATCACCTGCATTAGAAGCCTTAGGATCCAACTAAAATAATAAATATCACCTCCTGTAATTCTGCAGCAAGGTCTAACATTGAGTTGATACAACTTTCGTAGCCTACATGAGCTTCTAAACACCTCGAGCAGAGCAGTGGATCCAGCTCTCTGCTGCATCCTAAAGACCCTGAGACTCATTTGCACACTGAGGTTGGACAATCTACTTGTTTTAATTTCGGGAAACGACAGACACATCCATTGATTAATGGCATCTCCAAGAAATATAACATGAGACTTTGCATCTATCTATATACAGTTGTTAAATGTTAAGAAGTTTCTTCGTGTTCATTAATTACAGTAAGTTAAATATTTCCTTTCTTCTGCAGTTACAAATACTTACTACATTAGGTCCATGAAACAAAAAATAGTTTTCCAGCCTGTGTTATGTCCACGCAGTGTAAGGATGATAAAGCTCAGGTGATTTATACACAACAAAATCAGCATGGAGGGGAACATTCCAAGATTTCCTGACAGCCCCCACTTCATTTATCCAGCCTGGAAGCCTTGCTGATTGCAAAGCAGGCTTTAAAGTGCTGTGGTTTTAACAGCTAATGGGCTTCTGCAGAAGCACAGAGCACTGGCAGGAGGAGAGGCAACAGGCTGTTCAACAAAAGAATTATCTCGTTCAGGGAGAAGGGCTTCTGTCTGTTCTCCTTTGCCCTGTGCAGTTCACAGGGCCACCGAACCAGCCTAGATGAGGTATTGCCCCACAATTTCGCAAACACCTTACTTTTTGGGTTTTTGTCTTCTCATATTCCCTACTGGGGTCCTGAAAATCTTTTTCCAGGATCATCTTCTCTTCGGCAAGTTGAGTTTGTTTTTCTGCATCAAGATGCTTCTTCTTGTCCCGTGCTGCTTTGAGCAGTATCTCCCTGCATTCCTTCTGCTGATGTCGCTTCTTCCTCTCGAGCTCTTCCTTTTCTTTCCTAAACTGGTGCAGCTCTTCTTCCTACAAGGATAAAAGTAGCCAGCTTGTAAAATCACTGCAGAACTTCAAACTAAGTGGTGGCTAGAGTTAGTTTACTGAAACACTGAAGAGCAAAGCCTTGCTGACAACACAGAATTAGTGTCATCCACTAGACCTGTTAAGGCCTGAACATTTTAGCATATCGCTCATTAGAATTCAGGATTTTAATCTGTAATTATCACATGCACTTCAACGCAAAAACTGTATTGTGGCTGATGTTTTCCAGATGTTTCAGGCAGATAGAGTCATCTCTTTAGGGAAATCAGTATCATTGCAGCACGTGTGATCTATACCCCTGTGTTCATACCCAGCCATAAGCACTGACAAATAACAGAGCCACGTGCTCCTGCTGTTTCAGTAGATGTTACCTGTCCTGTGCCTGTGCTGGGTGTTCAGAGCACTGCCTCTTTACCACACATAAGGCTGCACCAAGTCAGTGATTGGATCCTTGTATTCTGATGGGCAGTTACTGAATTTCCATGGTTTCAAATCATTCCGCTTCATATTGGAAAGAACTTTATATCCCACTTTATATTGGAAAAATGTACAGTGAAACTGAGTTCTTAAAAAAGAAACAATGACAAATCGGAAATGCGTATTTGAGATCAAATAGGCATGGGTATATTCAAGATTATTTAGCCCCCAAAAAATTCAAAAGTAGCATCATTAAGTAGTTTATAAGCATATTTCTGGACATCTTGCAATTGAGTAAGTGTACAAGCACAACTGCACTGAAACATAGTCATAACACAGTATGTGACCATCATTAGCATTGTAATATCTCAGAAATCATGCTTCAGCTCTCTTGAAGGCACGCAGTTTTTTGTTAACCTGTTTTTAAATTAAATGTCTCTTTTGTAATGTGAATGAGTCCTCTGAAATGCCTCAGCAAGTTTGTCAGAAACAGCATGTCTAATCTTCCCCATATGGAAGCAAAAGCTGCACTCCCCAAGGAACGTCCCTTTTTATGCCGGACATAAAGCACCCACAGGTTCTTGCAGTATTTCAGAGCCAAAGCTGACTTTGTATCTGCCTGAACTGTCAAATTCACTTTCAGAAGCTGATAAAACAGCTTTGAAACTCTATCTATCTATCTCTCTATCTATCTATCTATCTATCTATCTATCTATCTATAATCTGAGGAATAGAATTAGTAATCCAAAAAGCTTTGAACAGTAAAGGTGGAAAGAAAGCAAAAATAGTTAGCAGTCTGATGTGCAAGTTGGCACAAGTCTTTGGATGAATTCTGACATCAGTGAAGCTGTATGAGAGCAGCCAAGGATGAGATGCATGAAACTTTATTCACTGGAGTAACACAGTGTTGCAAATGTACAAAGAAGTGGTTACGAACCACTCCTCTGCAAGCCAAGACGGAAGTGCTACGGCAGAAATTCATGAAACTACAGTCAGGATAACGTGAAGTCAATTACTTTCCCAGGAAATCACAATTCTTTAAGGCAAGAATAAGACAAAGGAGGAAGGCAGCTAATATAGGTAATGTGGCTAAAGAGACAGCTAAATTGCTGTCTCTGCTTTGTCATCCACTTCTGAGATATCCTGGTGCACACATATGGTCTACCGTGCCAAAGGTGCCAGTTTTGCTTCACTAAATATTGTATTTTCATTGCAACAACCAGGAGAAGCCTTTATGCACAGGGACACTTAGCTGCCCATGCACCCAGACGAAACTCCTGGTCATTAGGGGCTACCAGTCTGCAATGAAAAACTTGTAATGAGGCCATCTGCCACGTACCTCTTCTGCTGAGAACAGATTACATCCCATTTTCCATACAGAAACTCTCCTTCAAAGAAAGCTTTTTTTTTTTCAGAGGCTCAACTACTTCACCAGAAATGTATCTCCTTGACAGAGCCCCAGGCAGCTGTCTCCAGGGGGAGATACAGAATTTTCTATTCTAATAGTGCTTTTCTGAAAAGGCCAGTTAAAGAGCAGCATTCTTTGCCTGGGAGGTTTGGCAGTGCCTCAGAAGTTGTTACAAGAAAATAATTCTGTTCTGCATGTTTTTAAATAAGCAAAACATTACAGTCTAGCTTGGAATAAGAACTCTAGGGTTTCACAGCCAGCATTTTCAGAGCTTTAGATCCATTATTGCCTCATTTTTATAAAACAGGGAAGTACATATAATGCCAGCACCAGCCTCCAGTGTCTAAAAGAGTATCCTGAGTGATGATTCAGCCTCTACATGCAAATAGCTGCAAAATGAAGACTGAGTCTGAGCTAAATGGCCTCCCATAACTCAAAGTCAACACAGAATACTGAACTAGCAAAAGCTCCACTAAAGCAGGCCAAACTACAGCAAGAGAGATGGAAAGGGATGATGAAAAAAGAAGGTAGTGGCCAAACAGTTGAGCCAAGGTAGCCAAATACCTCCTGTGATGTGAACTCAAATACAGCCAGGTCTAATAGGTAAGAGAGCTTAGGTGCTGCTTGCTAATTTGTTTTAAAAAAAAAAAAAATTTAGCTGGCAGAAAGACTCCCCGGCTATCCTGCAGGAAACTGGAAATAAAAAAACTACAAAGATGTCTGGCAAAAGCTTAAAAATGTTTCCATTTCCCACAATGACTCTGAGAGACTGAGTGCCAAAACCCTTTAGAGTGCCGAGTTTCAAAAGATGTATTTCCCTCTGTAAACGGGAATGCTTTTACCGCAGCTCTGGAAAAGAGGCTTAGCTTAACAGGACAGGCTCAGATACTAATGGAATCAGCAAAGATACAAATAAGGTATGGATTAGTCTAAATGTCTAGTAAGCCTGTCATTAGAAGGGCCTTCTGCACAAGCCTGAATGCAGAATTCTACGGACATTACCAGCCATTCAGCCTCCTTTTTGATCAGCTGCTTCTTCTCCTCTCTGCGAGCAGTGTGCACGGCCACCTGGGCATCACGCACGTCCACCATTTCCTGGATCCGTGCTGCCACTTCCTGCGCCTTCAGCTCCGCTTCCTGATCCTTAGCCAACAGCTCCTTCTCACAAATCTCTTCCAGCTTCCGCTCCTGCATCTTCTCTTCCTTTTTCAGCATCTCCTTCAGAGCCTGCTGGGCCAGCTGGCAGTCACCCAGTTCCTTCTCACTCCTTTTTTTACAGTGCACGCGATACTCATCACATCGGTTTCTGGAAGGCAACATACAACTTTCTTTAAAATAAAGTCTCAAAACAACAAGCAGGTCTGGAGGTGTGTGGTGAATGGAGGCTCCCAGCTCATCACTGCTCAAAACACATCAACTCAGGATGCCAAGTTATACCTCTGGTCTGACACTGATTCCTTGTGAGGCCTAAGGAACCACAGAGAGCCTGGTTTGATGGAGGTTTTGACATTAATGAGAATTTGAATTTGTAAAAAAAACCTAAATCAACTTCCTCATGAGGGCAAGTGAAGAGGCAGCAGCGATCTCTGCTCCCTGTGACTGGAACAGGACCCAGGGAACTGCTGTAGCTGTGCCACGGAGGGTGAGGTTGGATATCAGGGAAAGGTTCTTCCCCCAGAGGGTGGTGGGCACTGCCCAGGCTCCCCAGGGAATGGGCACGGCCCCGAGGCTGCCAGAGCTCCAGGAGCGTTTGGACAGCGCTGCCAGGGATGCGCAGGGTGGGATTGCTGGGGTGTCTGTGCAGGGCCAGGAGTGGGACCGGATGATCCTTGCAGGTCCCTTCCAGCTTGGGATATTCTGTGAGTGTAAACGAACACAGAATATATCCACACATTACATACACGTGTACTCTGCATGTAGCTGGAACATGGGGCAGGTTGTGTGTATATATATCTTTTATTAACATATAAAACACACACACTACACTTATTCAAAGATGTAGGTTGATCTCTAATCAAATGAAGACTTAGAATACATTTGTAAGACTCCTGAAAGCTCATTCACATTCAGAAAATACTGCGAGCGTGGAAATGTGGGTTATACGGTTGAGCAGGAACCACTAGAAATTTATTAATCTTTTAAGTGAAGTTCTGTGGGATAATTCAGACAAGTTGTAATAAAAGCCCGGAGAAGGCAGAAAGTCAAACAAGTAATGCGGCTTTCAATTTTCATTTGGTCTCTGCAACTGAGTTGCATGGAAAGAGGTAATTTATGTTCAGTTGCAGAACACTGAACTAATTGCAGATTCTGCTTTTATTTTTGCAAACAAAGCACTACTGAGATCAACACAAGCTATCAAATATTATTTAATTTGAACAATCTGCAAGCATTTTAATTCTGTTCTATAAACAGGATATAGATTTTCATAAAGTCAGAATGTGAAACTGGCAGACAAAGGCGAAGACCTGCAAGTGTGAAGGATCTATAAGCTCTGAGGATGTGTGACAGACACATGTGAATGCTGTGAAGTGACAAGGTATCTCAAAATTTCATGCTGAATGGAAATATCTTCTACAGATTATTGCAAAGCTATTTAGGAATTTACAGCAGACATCCCAAGATATCATAGCCTGAATCATGAACAACTTTATGGCAGCAGTAGTTACCTGCACAACTTGAAATACATTACACAAGCTTTAGCTGACTATCCTGTGTAGCAAAAATGTTAAATATTCATCAGGCAACTGCCTCAGTGCTACTACCAATCACCATATCAGGGTAATTACTTAATTTCCAGAGCAGAGGTCTCACCACATTTTCTCTCTGTTGGCATTCAACACTTGCTGCCTCACATTTCACTGGGGCCAAGGGCTTCGGCTGAAGCACGCAGTGCCACGGAGCCTGTGCTGAAAGGCGAAAGGCACTACACACCAACAGTGGAAGTTCCGGAAGCACTGCTGTGGAAACAACGTTTCCATTCTGCTCCGTATTGGCTAAACCTGCCCCGGCCCTGAACCCCAGTGCCCTGGGCTGATCCTCAGCGTGGGCAGCAGGGCAGGGGGGATTCTGCCCCTCTGCCCCGCTCAGGTGAGACCCCACCTGCAGAGCTGCCTCCAGCCCTGGGCTCCAACAGCACAAGGACGTGGAGCTGCTGGAGCCAGTCCAGAGGAGGCCACGGAGATGCTCCCAGGGCTGGAGCCCCTCTGCTCTGGAGCCAGGCTGGGAGAGCTGGGGGTGTTCCCCTGCACAAGAGAAGGCGCCAGGGAGAGCTCAGAGCCCCTGCCAGTGCCTAAAGGGGCTCCAGGAGAGCTGGAGAGGGACTGGGAGAAGGCATGGAGGGACAGGACACAGGGAATGGCTTCCCAGTGCCAGAGGGCAGTGTGAGATGGGATATTGGGACGGAATTCCTGGCTGTGAGGGTGGTGAGGCCCTGGCACAGGGTGCCCAGAGAAGCTGTGGCTGCCCCTGGATCCCTGGAAGTGTCCGAGGCCAGGCTGGACGGGGCTTGGAGCCACCTGGGACAGTGGAAGGTGTCCCTGCCCAAGATAAAGATGACTTGCAACGTCCCTTCCAACCCAAACCATTCCGTGACAAGATGCTGTAATTCAGTGCCAGTGCAGGCTGGTGAAAAGGGATATTTGTTTCACCTCTTAGACAAGACAGGAACCTTCTGACCGCTGTTTAACCCAGCAGTAAAAGCAGAGAGCAGCACAGGGATGTGCGTGCCATGAGCCATGGCACATTCCAAGGAGCGCCCCTACCTCCCAGCGGGTCAACAAACATACCATGTCATTGATGGTTTTCTTACGTTTTACCACTGGAATCCATCTTTCATCTCCTGGGCGCGAGTTAGTGGTGATTAAAGACCACAGCAATAATTAGTATTCATGAAAAACATATTTCTCAAATGTTGTGACGGAAACATGCCATTATTAAGATTCGAAATCTTACACCATTAGCAATAACTGTATTACCTTAACACAATGGGTTCAAAGTTCTCTCAGCATTGAAGGAATAAAGAACTAGTTATTCTTTTCTGTGATTATAAACTAATCTGATATTTATTGAATTCCCAGAGGGGAGTAGAAGTTAATTATGTTCAGCATTGTTAGAATTTTAATATAAAATAACGCTGTAATTGCTTGATTTCATCAAAATAATTCCGTCAAAGCAGCTTTTACACCAACCCATAAACATCTGCTCCCCCAGATGGCGGGTTTTCCTCCTCGCTTTGCTATCCTAAGCTTCTTAACATTAAAACTGTGCCTGGATGTGGCTACTTCCCAAAGATAGAACCTTCCCAGTAATTTATTCGTTTTATGGCTTCAGCACCAAGTTGGTGGGATAACGACATTCCCCATTATGGATAATTCTGATGTTACCCCAAGAAAGAGGATGTGGCATGTGTTTTATGCAAATTTTAAGACACTGCAGTTTTCTTTAAAGTTACCAATGATGAACATGCCCTCAGGCTAGCACTGGCTGAGTCTCTTCTCAGACAAGGGGTAGCCCTCTCTGAAAATGAATTCCAGCAGGACTCCTGTGGTCCAAGCCTTGTCTCCTCTGTCACCTTGTGACAAAGGACTCCTCCTGGTTAACATTACTGCTGAGAAGCTGTTACACCTGCACCCTCGGGCCATGGCAACCAGCCCACAGGGCTGCTAAAAACGCTGCCTTTTTAGTGCTCTGGAATAATGTGTGACAGTGTAGGTGCTCCTATACCTCAAGGTTTGAGAATCCCTACCTGCAAAAGAGTGAAGCACCTTGCTTGGAGTTAAAGGAAATACAAACAAGTCTATTTCAGGTTTCAGAAAGACATTCAAAAGAGTTGTAAATCCATAGGCAAAGAGAAACAGAAAATCATGTGTATACCCAGCTGCTACTGGATTGACTTGCCAGGGCTCCTGGGTGTGCCCGGGACTAATAATCTCCAAAGGGCAGTGTGCAGGAAGGGAATATGTTTTGTACCATTTATAAATAACATTAAAGAGTAAAAAATAGCATTTATTTAATCTTTACCTCACCCTTTTTAATTTCTATTTGTGCATATGTTTTATAACATAGACAATAACCAGCACAGTATATTATTATATGTTTATATAGTCTATAAATAAACATACTGGGGTGACTGTTAAAAAGTTTTTACAGCTAGGAGGGTGCAGTCAGAGGACTGGAGGCCATTGCCCCAGAGGACAGATTGTGACACAATTACAGACTCCTGCTTGTGGATTTTCAGTAAGTGCTGGTCTCCTGAGCAGAAAATCCTGCTCCCAGATCTCTGCCTGGACCAGGATGGTTTAGAAGGAAGAGTAACATCTAATAGCCAGAGAAAAACAGACCTGGGGCTGCTTAAACAAGACAAATACATGCAGATTGAGATACCAGAAGTTACCAATCTAATCAGAATCAATCACCACAGCAGAGACTTCCTTTCTCACTGGAAAAGGACTGAGAACAAAAGGCTTTAAAATATAACTAAGCACATCCATGAGGATAGATACACACACACAAAGTGAACTGTTGTCAGCTGGTATTTATCAGAGTTCTGTTCTTTTATAAGGACCTTAAATTAGAAGTAGAAAGAGACATAGCTGGAGGAACTAACCATGGAATGTATTCCCATTACATCAGGACAGTCAAAGAGGACTGTGCTGTGCAGGATCAAGGTTCATTTGCAAAGATACCCCAAGATTGCCGCTCAACAGCTGTGAAGAGAGATGGTTTCACTGCCTCTAAATCCTCTGAAAACCTGCAGCCTGCAGAACGCCAGCAGTAAAGCCCCAGCCACACTTTTTAACAGGATGCTGTGTCGTGTGAGTACTGCTTAGATCCCAGAGCAGAGTGGGAAAGGTAATAGGATAATAATAGGATAAAATAGTCCCCATGAGAATGGTGAACCATAGATCAACAGGGGTGCACTGGGAAGACAATGACCAGAGACATTAAAACAGGCAACTACAGCATGGAAGTTCAAGTGTGTGTCACCAGATGATGCAGTTCAGTGGGGGGATTCATTTTGCCATTAAAATGGCTAAAATTAGACATCTAAACAGGAATCTACATATGTGCTAAATTCCCACTCTGATCGACGGGAATCTAATTAGAGTCAGTGGAGGCTGGGGTGCAGTTCAGCTGACAGGGCAGGATAAGCCTGTTTGAGGCTGACTTTAGGTTCCTGTAACTGATTTCAGGGAAGTTTTAAATAGAACAGGAATGCAAATTCCCAGTGAATATAAAGACACCAACACTTAGACACCTACCTTTAGGTGTCTACATGACATCTCCTTGCTGTGTAAAACAAGCTACAAACACAAAACAAAAGGCACTGCAGCAGCACCCCCTCCAAACCATTTCAAAAGCGAGTTTCAATCACTTTGTGTGATAGATAGAGAAGAAACCAGAAGCTGCGAAAGGCAAGGGCCACATTTGCAAACCACCATGTGAAGTTGGGCAGTGTATGCACTTCTAACACCTGTCTAAGAAAATAAACCCCACATTTAAACAAACATTTACCTGTGGAATTAGTTAATTAGAGTTTCAGCACAAGTGAGAGCAAATGTTGATTTTTATCCCCAGCCTCTGCACAGTGAGAAGCAGGTGTTGTAGATCCCACAGTACTGTGGGAGACTGGGAAAGACACTTCGAATTATTACAATTAAATAACATTATTATTTCTTTCATCCCTCCCTCAGAAAACCAGATCTCCAAGAATGGGACAATACAGATTTCATGCCAAGGCCTCAGGTCCTAATACGTACTTGCAAGATACTGCCTTCAGTCAGGAAGACTTGGCACAGAACTTCAGGCTGCGTTAAAACCTTAGCTGCAGCTGCTACTCTTGAAAAGTTTCCAATAAATAAAAACACTGTCTTTTTGGACAATCTTAACGTTTCAGGCATCTTTGACGTATTAGCTTAGTAAGCATGATTTAGGCCAAATTAACCTTCCATGCAGCCTGTTCACTCCAATAGCATAAAGCTGCAACAGGAATTACAAAAAGGGCTGACTTGGCAGGTGGAAGCGCAGGGATGCTCACATGGGACAAGGAGGGCACGCTACACCTGCAAGAATTAACGACTTTGGTTTCTTCTGTCTTACTGTTTCAATCACTTCCATCTTTCCTCCTTCAGTTTATTACTGCCACCTTCTTTTTAAACTGTCCCTATATATTTACTTTGGGCAAATTCTGTTTTATAAGGTATTTTTATGGCAATACCTGAACTGTTGCTCTCGTTTGTCAGCCACCACTTGTAGCCTTTCTTGCTCCCTCTTCTCTCTCAGTAATTTTGCTTGTTCCTTCATCTTTGCTTCTTTGTGCTGTGCCTTTTCTTCATCAAGTGCCTCCACCTCAGCAAAGTACCTACTTTCCTCTGCCTCCAGAAAGTCACGAAGCCTGTAATGAAAACACTTGGATAAAAGCTAAATCAATCCTTCTGTTGAAAGATAAAGTTTCCGTGTATTTGTTATTAACACAAAATGGGTACTGGGCTCCTTTCAACACCTCTTGCAAATGCCAGAGAAGTGAACATCAAATTTTAACTCCGAGATCATTCCTGTAGTGTCCATCAAGGGAATCTTACAGCACAACATGAGTGATTCTGTCCAGGCACAGTTTAAACTCCTGATCTTACAAACCCACTTTCAAAGCTGCTTTACTTTTAGATTTTAGAAACCTTACTTTTAGATCTTACAAACCCACTTTCAAAGCTGCTTTACTTTTAGATTTTAGAAACCTTACTTTTAGATCTTACAAACCCACTTTCAAAGCTGCTTTACTTTTAGATTTTAGAATCATTCTAATTCTCAGACTACATTTGTCACCAGCTGATAACAATTAGGTTTTGTACTATTGTCATCCTTCAGCATAGACCCACAGAATCTCCTGAGCTGGAAGGGACCCACCAGGATCATCCAGTCCAACTCCTGGCCCTGCACAGACACCCCAGCAATCCCACCCTGGGCACCCCAGGCAGCGTTGTCCAAACCCTCCTGGAGCTCTGGCAGCCTCCAGGCCGTGCCCATTCCCTGGGGAGCCTGGGCAGTGCCCCACCACCCTCTGGGAAAAGAACCTTTTCCTGATACCACTCCCTTCTCTATGCATCTGTAACTGTATCTTCTCTCAAACGACGTTTTGCTATTTTAGCATCACTCCACAAAACACTTCACCCTGAAATATCTTCGATGAGAAAATGATGTCAAATTGGCAGTTTTTAAACACACCATCACTTAACTCTCTGTTAATCCCAGCAGTGAGAAACCTGGGGCTATGGAATCCATAAATTACCAATTTCAGCCCAAATGCCACAGTGTCTCAGCACGAAGAGACCTGGGGGGTCCCAGCAGACAAGCCGAGCACAAGCCAGCGATGCACCCTTGTGGCAAAGAAAGCCACTGGCACCTTGGGCTGCGGGAGGAGCAGCACTGCAAGCAGGTCCAGGGAGGGCATCCCTCCCCTCGGCACTGCTGAGACCCACCCCGAGCGCCGGCCCCAGCTCTGGGCTCTGCAGCACCAGAAGGACACAGCCGTAGTGGAGAGAGCCCAGGGGAGGGACACTGAGGGACTGGAGCATCTCTCCCAAAGGGAGAATCTCTCCTGAAGTTCCTTCTCCTGAGAGAGCTGGGGCTGTCCAGCCTGGAGAAGAGAAGGTGCAGAGAGATCTTATCGATGTACATTAACACCTGAAGGGAGGCAATGCAGAAAATTGCCCCTCACCTTCTCCTCAGTAGGGCCCAGTGACACGACAAGGGGCGGTGGCCACAAATTAAACCATGTGAAATTCCAAATGAACAGAAGAAAACACAATTTTATTTTCTGTTTACTGTGAGTGTGGTGAAATACTGGACAGGTTGCCCACAGAGGTCATTCAGCCTCCATGCGTGGAGACAAGCAAAACCCAAATGGACACACACTCCCAGACAACCTGCCCTAGGTGACCCTAGGGTTGGACCAGATCATCTCAGGAGGTTCCTTCTAACCCCTGGAATCCATGTATAATTCCCCTGAAGGCACATCAGACCAGGACAAGAAACTGACAACCTTCACAGCTCTGAAGTCACTTGACATGAAAGAAAAACTGAGAAATTAAACTGTATCATTTTTTCCAAAGATCACCACAGCACAATTCTGCTCTTTACCTGGCAGCAATGTGCTTCACCTTTAATATTTTTGAAAGACTTCTGAAAAATTTTTATTTTTTTGGCTGACTGTGCTGCAAAGTGTTATTTGTAGGACCTAAACATCAGCTTGATGCATTTGCAACAAAACCCTCAGTTAGACTGAACTGAGAGAACTTCTGACACGTTGCTACCGAGAGAAGCTGTAGATGTCCACGGCAGGGTGGGTGGAACTAGATGATCCCTTCCAGCCCTGGGATTCTATGATTCCATGCCCCATCCCTGGAAACATTCCAGGACAGGTTGGACAGGGCTGGGAGCAACCTGGTATGGTGGGAGGTGACCCTGCCCGCGGGCTTGAACGAGATGAGCTTTAAGGTCCCTTCCAGCCAAAATAATTCCATCATTTTATGATTATATCAAGGTACTCTTCATTCTCTTTAAAAATCAAGCAATGAAAGTGCTATACTACAAATTCTATCCTTCCCTGTGGCAGACAGGAGGCTCCACATGCCACCTCAGCTGCACTAATTACTGTGTTTGAACAGATATCACTGGTGCCCAGCCCTCTGAGCACACAGTGAAGCTTAAAACAGCCGGGGCGCTGCAGTGGCTCCTGGTTTGCTACCTCTCTCTTCTCACATCGATCTCCTCCAGGTACTGCTGCAGGGTTGCCCGGACCTTCCTCTCAGCAGCGCGGTGCATCCATCTGTCCTCGCCGCCCTTCTGCCAGTCGCAGACGTTGCGGTAATGGCGGAACACCCGCAGCGCGCATTCTTGCTCACGCCGCTCCTCCTCCCGTACCCTCTCGGCCAAAATCGCCTCTTCGACGGCGTCTCTCTTGGAGGGCTTGGCTATCTGCAAGAGAAAGGAAATGGAGAAAGCATGAAGAATTCATACCACCCTTCCAGGACCTGAAGGGGCCTACAGTGAATCCAAAGAGGGACCCTTGATCAGGAACTGTAGTGACAGGATAAGCAGTAATGGGTACAAACTGAAAGAGGGAAAATTTAGGCTAGATGTAGGAAGAAATTCTTCTTTGTGAGGGTGGTGAGGCACTGGCACAAGTTTCCCAGAGCAGCTGTGGCTGCCCCATCCCTGGCAGCATCCAAGGCCAGATTGGACGGGCCTTGGAGGACCCTGGGATAGTGGAAGGTGTCCTTGCCCATGGCAGGGGGTAGAACGGGATGAGCTTGGAGGTCCCTTCCAAGCCGAACCATTCACAGGTGAAAATACAAACTCTTAATCTGTGTGTTTTTCAGTTGAATTCATGCAAGTACTTAACACCAACTGATGCGTTCAGGGTAATTAGGGGGTAATCACAAAATCACTGAGGCTGGAAAAGAGCTCCAAGATCATCAAGTCCAAGCTGTGCCCGATGCCCACCTTGCTACCCAGCCCAGAGCACTGAGTGCCACGTCCTTCCTTGGACAACTCCAGGGATGGGGACGCCAACACCTCCCTGGGCAGCCCCTTCCAAGGCCTGAACGTCCTTTCTGTGAAGAAATTCCTCCTAAATTAGACGAGCCCTGCCTACACCCCCACCCCACACAACACCGAACTCCTCAGGACCCTCAAACTCAGCACCGGGCGCCCCGGGACCCCTCCCGGCTGCTCCCAGAGGGTCCCGCCCCAGCCGGCCTCGCTCTGGGGCTGCGGCCCCTATGTCCCCGCAGCTCCCCGGAGCGGAGCAGCCCCGGCGTGGCCCCTCACCAGCGCCACGTCGTGCGGTCCGGCGCCGGTGAAGTCCCGGCGTCTCTGGGTATGAGAGCGGTGAGGGGGCTGGGGACGGGCCGGGGGCCGCGCCGCCATGGCGGACGGAGGCGCCGCCGTTGCTGAGGGGACGCGCGCGGGACGGAAGTGGCATCATGGCGGCGGGGGCGCTGAGGGGCTGC
>VWPU01012963.1:0-26720 GCA_013398955.1 Callaeas wilsoni | reverse complement strand
GCCCCCGCCCGCGCCCGCGCGGCACGCCGCGACACAGCGCGACATGCCACGACACGGCGCGACATGCCACGACACGGCGCGACGTGCCACGGCATGCCGCGACACGGCACCTGTCCCGACTTGTGGCAGGATTAGCAAACCCCGCCGCGCATTGCACTCCGTGTTCCCCGCGCCAGCTCCGCTGCCGCGCCTCCGGAGAGGGAAGAGACAGCAGGGGGAGGAAAGGAGGGGGATAAAAGAAATAAATAAATAAATGGGGGAAAAGAAATAGCGACGGTGCAGGGGAAGAGAAAAAGAAAAGGAAACCAAGAAAAGCAAAGCCCCGGACCCCGCAGAGTTAAAGAAAACAAAGGCGAGCGCCCCGCGACCCCGCTCCCAATCCCGCTCCCGGCCCGGCCCGGGGAGCGCCGGGGGCCGCCCGCCGCCCGCGCCGCGCCGCCTCCCATTGGCTCCGCCGCCCGCTCATTTGCATAGCGCCGTCTATGAAAGGCGGCGCGGCGGCGCGCGGGGCGTAGACGGTGGCGGAGGTATCCCGGCACGTCCAGCCCGGCTCCGCGCATCCCGCCCGCACCGCGCCGTCGGGTGAGCCCCGCGCCGCTGCCATGAGCACCCTGCGGCTGCTGGCCGCCGCCTGCCTGCTGGCCCTGTCCCGCTGCAAGACGGTGAGGTATCGCACCGACGAGGAGGGCGCGCCGGGCACGGTAATCGGTACGCTTGCCGACGAGATGCCGGTGAAGGCGCCGGGGGAGATGAGCTTTCGCCTGATGCGGCAGTTCAGCAACAGTTCGCTGGTGCGGGTGCGGGAGGAGGACGGGCAGCTGAGCATTGGTGAAGCGGGGCTGGACCGGGAGCGGCTGTGCGGCCAAGCCCCCCAGTGTGTCCTGGCCTTCGACGTGGTGAGCTGCTGGCGGGAGCGCTACCGCCTGGTGCACGTGGAGCTGGAGGTGCGTGACATCAATGACAATGCACCGCGCTTCCCCCATGCCCAGATGGCGCTAGAGGTGTCGGAGAGTGCTGCACCCGGCACTCGCCTCCCGCTTGAGGTGGCTGTGGATGAGGACGTGGGCTCCAACTCCATCCAGAGCTTTCAGGTCTCCCTCAACAGCCACTTTGGTGTGGAGGCGCAGACACGGGCGGATGGGGCACGCTGTGCCGACCTGGTGCTGCTCCAGGAGCTGGACCGCGAGCGCCAGCCCTCCTACACCCTGGAGCTGGTGGCCAAGGATGGTGGCAGTCCAGCACGCTCAGGCACAGCCACCGTGCATGTCCGCGTCCTCGATGCCAATGACAACAGTCCAACCTTTGCCCAGAGCTCAGTCACGGTGGAGTTGCCCGAGGACGCACCACCTGGCTCTCTGCTGCTTGATCTCGATGCTGCTGACCCTGATGAGGGCCCCAACGGTGAGGTGGTCTATGCCTTCAGCAGCCAGGTGCCCCCTGAGGCACGGCGGCTCTTCCGCCTTGACCCGCGCTCGGGCCGCCTCACTTTGGAGGCCGCTGTGGACTACGAGCGCACTCGCACCTACGAGCTGGACGTGCGTGCCCAGGACCGCGGTGCCAGCCCTCGCGCCGCCACCTGCACCGTCATCGTGCGCCTCACCGACGTCAACGACAACGCTCCGCGCATCAGCATCAGTGCCCTCCGTGGTGCTGCCAGTGCCGCTGGCGTGGCCTACGTCAGCGAGGCAGCAGCCAGTGAGAGCTTTGTGGCCCTTGTCAGCGCCACAGACCGCGACTCAGGCGCCAACGGGCAGGTGCGCTGCAGCCTCCGTGGCCACGACCACTTTGCCCTGCAGCGAGCCTATGAGGACAGCTACATGATCGTCACCACAGCGGCGCTGGACCGTGAGCGCATCCCTGAGTACAACCTCACCGTGGTGGCTGAGGACTTGGGCTCGCCTCCTTTCAAGACCGTCCGCCAGTACACAGTGCGGGTGAGCGACGAGAATGACAACGCACCGCTCTTCGCCAAGCCCCTCTACGAGGTGGCTGTACCAGAGAACAACCCCCCAGGTGCCTACATCACCACAGTGGTGGCTCGTGACCCTGATCTTGGCCACAATGGTAAGGTCACCTACCGGCTCCTGGAGACGCAGGTCATGGGGGCCCCCATCTCCACCTACGTCTCGGTGGACCCCGCCACTGGGGCAATCTATGCCCTCAGGACATTCAACTATGAGATCCTCAAGCAGTTGGACCTGAGGATCCAGGCTACTGATGGTGGCTCCCCGCAGCTCTCCAGCAGCACCCTTGTCAAAGTGAGAATGGTGGACCAGAACGATAACCCTCCCGTCATCATCCACCCAGTGCTCACCAACGGGACTGTGGAAATTGGTGTGTCCAGCAAGACCTCCCCTGACTCCCTGGTGGCCCAAATCAAAGCTCGAGATGCAGATGACGGGGCCAATGCTGAGCTCACCTTTGCCTTCCTGGAAGAGTCCCAGCAGGACCTTTTCACCATCAACCCAAGTACTGGGGACATTGTGCTGAGGGGTGACCTCTCTGAAGAGCTGGGACAGCTATTCAAGGTCATCCTCACTGTGACTGACAACGGCAGACCTCCCCTGGCCACAACCGCCACAGTCAACTTCCTGGTGACCGCCACTGCTCCGTCCAGTATCCAAGACATAGCCAAGCCCAGCTCCTGGGAAGGAAAGGCTTTGCAGTGGGACATCCCCCTGATCGTGATCATTGTCCTGGCAGGCAGCTGCACCCTCCTCCTGGTGGCTATAATCACCATCGCCACCACTTGCAACAGGCGCAAGAAGGGGAACGACATCAAAAACAACACTGCCTTGAAGGACCAAATAGACATCTCCCACCTGGAGAAGGGCCGTCAGGAGGAGGGCAGCCAGAGGGGGAACATGTTTGAGGTACGAACCTTTCCCAGCAAAACCTCTTTTGCCAGCCCCAACCCTTCTCCAGCTGCTGAAGAGATCTCCACCACTGAGAGCGGCAGCGACAGCACTTGCCTCTACGAGGGTCAGAAGAGGCTGAGGGCACAGAGTGGGGAGGTAAGGTGCCACCACAGGGAAGTGGGGCAGAGGGTGGGGGGTGGCTTGGAGGATGTGAATTGCAGAGGTGCAGTTAATGTTCGTTTACCCTTCACTGCTTCCCTCTCTCATGTCTCCTTTGATTTCCCTCCCCACCAGCAGGGTTTTGCTGCCACTCCAAGCTACAACAAGGAGCCTGCTCCCCCCGTGGCCATTTGGAAGGGGCACTCCTTCAACACCATCTCCGGCCGGGAGGCAGAGAAGTTCAGTGGCAAAGACAGCGGCAAAGGCGACAGTGATTTTAACGACAGCGACTCAGATATCAGCGGAGATGCCCTGAAGAAAGATCTCATTACACACATGCAGAACGGTAAGGGCTCTGCCCCTGCTCTCCACTGGATCTCAGACAGAAAGATGGGTGGATGGGGAGGTGGATGAAGGGACCCATCCATGGGGCACAGTGATCAGGCAGGGCAGCAGGAAGGGGAAGCCAGATGCTGCATGGCTCAAACTGCCCATCTGTTTGCAGCAGGCTGTTAGATGTCGGTTCCTGTCTGCACTGAGAGCCCAGTACAAATTAGCAGATGCTAGAAGTGCTGTAGGATTGGGTTTTCTACCCAAAAAAAAGGTTCCCTTAAAGTTAAAATTGTGAGAAGTGTCCCTAACAAAACAACATTACCTAACCAAGCATGGTTTTTTGTGCTGTAGAGCATTGCCTCCCCGCTCCTACCGTCAGTGCAGTGAATCATCCTGTGACTGGTAACTCTCAGGATTGTGAACAGTGTGCATTTATTCCTGCAGTAACGACAGGTTTCTCCTCCCCTATCTCTCTCTAGGTCTGTGGGCCTGCACAGCTGAATGCAAGATCCTGGGGCACTCGGACCGCTGCTGGAGCCCCTCCTGTGGCCGAGCCAACCCTCACCCCTCTCCACATCCTTCAGCACCCCTCTCCACCTTCTGCAAGAGCACGTCCTTGCCCAGGGATCCCCTTCGCAGGGACAACTTTTATCAAGCCCAGCTGCCCAAAACAGTCGGGCTTCAGAGCGTCTATGAGAAGGTGCTGCACAGGGACTTTGACCGGACGATCACGCTCCTCTCCCCACCACGCCCCGCACGGCTCCCCGACCTTCAGGAGATCGGGGTGCCCCTTTTTCCAGCCCCCTCGACTAGATTCCTGGGCCCCCAGACTGAGACGACTGAGAAGGCATAGCCCAGCGTGCTCCCCCTCAAGTGCATCCATCCCTGCGCACACAACTAGGTCACTCCCGAGAGCCTTTAAGTTATTGACCAGGTCCAGTGTCGTATGTGTAAATATGCAAGATGTGCCTTAAAAATGAAGTCGTTTGGGAAAGATTTCCAATCAGATCAGTACTGTTTGATATTTGCAAACAAAAAATTGTTTGTAGTTAATGTAATTTTTATGAAATGTGCAGTATTTAAATTTCTTTTCATGTTTTCTACATTGGGGTGGTTTTTTTTCATTTTGGTTTACCCATGGCCTGCCATTTTTTGTAGTGTTTTTAACCTGTACATTGTGTAATGTAATGTTTGTACATAATGAAAATTTGTTATATTTTTATATAATAAATACTTAAAAATGGGAATTCTTGCCAAAGGAGCTGTCTGAAAGACACAGTAATAACAATTAATAATAATAATATCCTAAATATGTAGAATCTTGTAAGGGAAATTCCTCTTTCACGGTGTAATAATAACTTAAGCAACCCAGTGTACTGAGAAGTTTGCCTTGCCAAATGTGACTTGTGTTTCTTGAGTCTGTGGTCAACTTAAGTGTTATTTAATTGCCTTTGGTTCCTGTAATCTGTATCACTGATAAACACTAATAAAGGTTTTGTGACGTGTCAGAGGGATCTGTTCATGGATTTCATGCTTCAGAGCATAAAGGTCTTCACAGGTCAACAAAAGTATTTGGTGCCAGGAAATGCAGTGGGAAGGAGCTACTTTTAGTCTTGCCCATCCTTGGTCTCTGGCAATACCTCTGGAGGTTTAGCTCTAGCGATTTTAATGCTGTGTGGGAGGGAGGGCTGGGTGACAGAGCTGGCCTTTGCTTGTCACGGCCTGGTCTGAGCTCTTACAGCTTGATCCTTCAATGGTGTGGAGTGGTGTAACTTTAGTGAAGCTCCGTTCATCAGTGGAAGCGTTCGTGCTGTGCCGATGTCTTTGCAGCAGCAGCCACCCGAGCACTTCGCTCTCTGTTCTGGCTGAGACATTGAGTCGGGCTCCGTGAGTGTGTGCTCGAGTGTTTACCCCTTGTTAAAGCAGCCTTACTAAAGGGCAGTAGCATGTGTTTGTCTACATATATTAATACATCAAGAGAAGGGTGCGTAAAATAGGAATTAAAAAGGTTGATTATATTGACATTTTCTATGATACATATTTTGCTCCTCCCTGAGATGAGCATCCTGAAAAAAAAAAAACATACAGAGCTTTGAAATTCCTTCCTATGGGGATTTCAAGCTCAAAGCAGATCTCAAATCCTTCTGCTGAAATCAGGTATAGAATAGCATTTAATGAAACAAACTGAAGCATGAATGTTTCTTCCTGTGTTCAAAAAGTGCTTACACCAGAAGTAACTGGAGTTTTCATATTTGATTGAAGTTTTCCAAAAGGGAGAACTGCTTCTTATGTGGACTATATAATTTCACACTTTGTACAAATCGATAATCCAAAAATCTGTACATGGCAAAGCTTTGGGGTTTTATCCTGAATTCTCTAACTATATAGCTAATTAGTATGGTACATATATATAGAACATGACTCACCAAGGAAATATAAAACTTTCTTAGATCAAAATGAGGCTCTATTTGGCTTTGTGTCTCAAAATAAGTAGAAAACATTATCTCACCTGCATGTCCCTTAACCATCAAAAATCCCCTTTCTTCCCCAACTTCCAGGTTTCTCAAGCCCATGTAGCAAGAGTGGCAGAACCCGATCAAGTTTTTATGCACAAGGGGCCTGAGTTTTAACTGGGGGCTTCATAAAAGCCACGGTGTGAAGATTTGTGGTGGGTAGAGAGCTTCAGAGGTTGTACTTGAAGGCAATTAAAATCAGGCTGATGCAAGACTCAGTTGGGAAGCTACATCTGTGATACACCTCCCATGGTCAGGAAAACAGGTGAGCATGTCTGGCGATTCATCTCTAGTCTAGTAGTAAAAATCGTGATGCATCTAATGAACTTAGAGGGTCATCTTGGTTAAATTTAGAGCTGAAGTTGGGGCTGAAGGATGGAGCTGAGAAGGAAAGCTGGTAGCCTCCCTTCTGGCTAATTGCCAGTGATGCAGAGCAGCAACCCCTGCATGGGAAGTAATTAGTCATAACTGAACTCAGGGAGGGAAAGGCTCTCTGTCAAAAAAAGCAGGGCCACCTGATAAGCTGGTTCTTCCTCATCTAGTTCAAAAGCCTGGGTTACATATCCCAACACCTTCACAGCACGTCCCTAGGCTCCCCTGGCAGGGCCAACAGGAGGTAGTCACAGACAAAGGACAGTTCATCACACTGGATTGAGGCATCAAATTCACACTGTTTCCTGCAACAGAGCTTGTGCCCTTCTATGGGTGGATTGATGCTCCTCACTGCCTGATCAGGAGTTTGGGCCACCCCAATGCAAGGCAACCTCGAAATGGTGGGAAAATAGTCACCTATTCCTGTTCCCAAAACAGCTTTCAGCAGCAAGCAGCTACAGTCTCATTGGGCTTTGGGATCTGTCTGCTCTAGTGTCCCACATGCTGCAAAATGTGAGATTCAGCCACTTAGTATTTAAATCTGAGCCCATCATTTCAACAGGGACTCTCTGGTCAGTGGAAAGATACATTCTTTTTCTGAGAGCCTCTCATCTTGGCCTGGCCAGGCAATGGGGACAGTTCAGGTGCATCACTGAAGCTCTTGATCTCCCCTTTTCTTGTAAGGGCAAGGGGCAGCAGTCTAGAATCCTTTAACTTTTAGATGCCTAAAATTAAATGAGGGAAGTCTCCAAGCTCCATCAGATAAGAGCACACACCACACAAAGTGCAGCTGAGTGCAGAGGGGAGCCGAAGGCTTAGCTCCTGGGCAAAGTCCCTTGAATCAAACATTTGCTCCATTGATGTTATTTCACTGTGTATGTCCTAGTTTTTTTCTTTCAGTTTTTGATTAACATAACTGAGATTTTTGCTAACATACTTCAGAAATTAATGCAGCAGGCCGATCAGTTAAATTCCATTTATTTGCCAAGCATGGTGTGGCATCAGCCCTATGTCACATGATGAGACTGTATGACCACAGAACCTCTTGCTCACAAAGAGCTACCTTCTCCTGTCTGCCTTTCCTTGGCTCTGGGGGCAGAGGTGAGGAGTGGGTGCCAAGACACAGGACTAGAGACAGTACTCTTTCACTGAGCCAGCATTAATTCCATGGCCCGAACTGGCTACAGCAGCAGGACATCACAAAAGCACTGACAATGAGCTTGAGCCTGCTCCTGCTGAAATCTCTGGTAATCACCACAGTGGAGCCAAGCACCCTCGATGCCCTCCACAGTCAGTGGGGAGAAACAGGCACTTTTAGGACATGAAACATAGAGACGTGGGTAATTCTCATAGGCTCTTTTCCAGGTGTACTTTCACAGCCATCAAGGCGTCGCTGCAATATGTTTCCTGAGTGCCCCATTGATATTCTGGGACTGTGGGACTGCACCTGACACCATGGAGACCTTGGACCTCCAAATCTGTTTTAACTCTCAATAATTTAAATTAATTTTCCCAAAGTCAAGTCTGTTTCACCCGTGACAGTAACTGGTAAGCGATCTCTCTGTATCGATCTTGACCCATGAGCTTTTTTCATCTGATTTTCCACCCCTTTTCTGCTGAGGACAGGGAGTGAGTGAGAAATGGGGAGCGGGTCTGGCTGCTGACCAAGATCTACCTACCACACACACCAAGGAGACAAGATCCCAGGGATGCCGTCTGTGGTGCTTCAGCCAAAAAATTAGTCAAATTCCCACTGACCTGCTCTTCTGTCCTGTGCCACTTGAATGTCTTCAAGGATGCTTTATGGATAGAGATGTGTGATGGAGTCAAACACCACTGAGGTGCCTGATTCTGGTGCCTGCAGTGCATGCTGTAGGTGCAGGACTCCTCCAAAAACAGGGTGGCAGCACTCACACTTGTAAGTGGACATGGCTGTGACCTCTGGGGGTGGGGGGGCTTAATCCTGTGACCTCAACACATGCAAGACGTACTCAGAAGATGCTGCCTGGACCAGACCCTGAAGGCAGAGAGACACCAGGTGGGGTTTAGCTGAAGATTCAGACAGATGTGACTTCCATGGCCAATGTGTAGGGTCTACATGAATGACAAGCATCTGCATTCCTGTGGCAGACAAGGAGGGCTGGTCAGGGGGGCCTAGGGGGGCTGACTTATCTCACAGTAGGCACCTGCACTTTCTTATCACAATTGCTCTCTAGTTTCCCATAACTGCATTGACTGCCTCACCATTGTATATGACTGCAGAGTAAGCACCTGCCCTACACAAGGCACAGACCTTGTGGATATAGAAATTCAGGTGACTGCACTGTAACCTAAGGAGCTGGGCCATCCTCTCCAGCTCCAGCTTCATTTTCCCCTGCTCCTTTGACAGCACCACCCAGGAAAGTCATCTGCTCATGGACAGATGTACCAAAGTACCAAAATCAGGTAGATTGCTTTACATTTAGCTCATCCAGATGTCAAGCAAATGTTAGGAAGGGGGCAGAGAGAGAAGAGGGCCCCAGGGCCTGGAAAGAAGATAGGACTGTATTTTTGAGCAGCAGCCAACAAAGTAGATCAGCCTATATGTAACATAAAACCTTTGGAGGTTTCTAATAGATTTCAAGGTTGGTCAAGGAGAAAACATTGCCTTCTGGATAATTTGAAGGCTTAGCATCACTAGTGGTAATGCCCACTGACCCTTCAACTGTCACCTAAGCCCACATTTAGCTGGAAGAATGTGGACTAGTAACTGAAGAGAAGTGTTACTTCCCACCATATACGCCAAGGTCTTCAGGTATTCCTTATTTAAGTGGATGGTTTGGAGAGGCTCCCTGGAGTTGGGTTTCCCCCTCAGCAGCGATACAGATCCCTCCTGCTGGACGCACAAAGCTGATTTCACACTCATGCCCATGATGCCCATGGAAAGGAAGCAGATGGCCACCAAGCTGAGAAAAGCAATGACTTAGCATGGGTGTGAGAAGCCAGTGGGTTCATTCGCTTGATAATTATTAATTATTTTTGAGTGGGCATTAGAATCCTCAGGGTCATGGGCATGAGCACTCAGCCTGCAGCAGGCAAACCCCACCCGCCTGTCAGCTCCTGCTGCAGTGGACAGCTGGCTGCTGTGCCTCGAGGGTACTTTTTGAGTAAGGAGGACCCACCAGCCCCACATCTGAGGTAAGGAAGCAATCCTGTGTGGTGCTATAGTCAAATGCTGCTAAAGAATGCTGATGTATTTGTGGCAACTTCATCTTTCAGATCTGAGAACTGTTCCAAGTTGTGCACCTTTGCCCTAAGTGACGTAGGATGAACGTGCTGGAGGCCAGAAGTGGAGGCTGCCATCCTTAAGTGGATGGCCCAGTGCTGGGTGCCAGGAATTACATTTGTCCCTGCAGATGTCTGCTAGGCAGCTCCATCTTTGCAGCCCAGCTCCCAGGACCTTCCCCCCTCCCGACTGCTGGCTGCAGCCTTCTGCCAGGGTGATGAGTCCTGGCCCTGCCTGGGTTGGCCACTCTGTGAATGGTCACTGTAACCCCAGCCATGTGCTCCATCCGCTCAGGATGGGGCAATTCACTGAAGAACAACCAGCCCAAAGGTCCCTGCAAACAAGTTCTTTTTTTCCACAGGTTCATTCTCTGTGTAGAAATACTCCTTTGTGGTTAAAGCAACATAGCTTCAGGATAACTTAAATTTGCTCCTGCAAGAAGAGGGGAATTTTGCGGGATGTCAGCAGAGGTCATGATGATAGAAAGCTCTGTAAAACTCCATCAGAGGGACAGAGAGACACAAAAAGAAGAAGAAAGGGCAAAAACTTCCTCCCTTCACCTGGAAAACTCTTCTCCCACTCACAGGGGCAAGACAAAAAAAGCAGGGAGTTTGGGAAGACAGGAGAGAGGGACCCACATGATGGGAGACTAAGGCGTCTAGAGGCTGCAAACACACAAAGGTTTGAGAGGATGATCCCCAGTTAAACAAGCAATTTCATTATGTACAGAGGATCCTCAGCTTAATTCATCCTCTTTTTCTATGCAAAGTATGTCCACTGGATTTGAAAGAAATTCAAGAACCTTGACTTTCCAAAAGTCCTACAGCAGACACTAAGAGCAGGTTAGTGGACAACTAGCTAGGGAACAGCCTCTGCAAATCAAGATCTTAACATTGCTTTTGTCTACAAATTTCTTACCTGAATCTATGCGTGACTGTGCGTGAATGGTACACAGTGTATTTGGGGTGTGACCCCTAAGTGAGAGCATTCCATTCTCAGCTTTCTGCTGCAGCTCCTAGAAAATAATTCACCAAGGTCCCCGCCCTCCTTAGAGTTTAATTTCACTTCTGTGCCAAAGACTTTCCCCCTCCCTCCCTCCCTCCGGGGCCAGATCACTTGAGAAACGGGATCCAGCCAGGGCTGGCAGCCTGCTGTGACCTTTGCCTGTTGGAGTGATGTACAATAACAAGAGACCCAAGATACTTCTGAACACACAGCCTGGCGGGATGTTAATTAAAACAGCGTAACACTACCCTTCTCAAGGCCATAGCTGAGAACACTATGAACCGCTAGGAGGTAAAAGAACATGTTCACGGCTATGCCCACATACCTGTGAGAGAGATGGGAGTAAATCCAAGCGTGTTTTATTTACATATCAGCATACAACCTGACACATGCAATGAATCCAGGACAAGACCAGATGGATGCACCAGAGATCAGTGGCATGAGAAGGTAGAAAAAATTTCTTTCAGTCACTTCACTTGAAAGGGAAAGAGAGTCTTACCTCCGTCCTCTCTCAGCCACTCCAGCAGCAAGCCATCACTGTCCAAAACGCCTTTGTAAAAGTCCCCATGATCCCTCGGTCCCCTGTCAGATGATAACAAAGAGGTTCAGTCTGTCGCTTCCAAATTCATGGCTTCTTTGGGCCCCGGGATGGCCGGGGTACTGCTTTGTTTTACCACCCTGGCATGACCTGGGTTTTCTTAGCAGTTATTTATTTTTATTTATTTAACTGAGTAAATTGATTATCCGTGTAACAACTTGAATCAATTATGTGTGGCAAACAAGTTCTCTGCAACTTAATCTGCAAAGTTCTTCCCTGACCTAGCAATATCTGATTGCATCATATAAGAGCTTAACTTTGAAATGGCAACACTTTTCATTAAAAATAACTAATAGCTGCAGGGTTTAAAGATGTAAATGTTAATTTTCTTAATGAGAAAAAAAGGGCATGCAGACTCTACCTGTCTATATTCATTATACTGTGTCCACATGGGATGACTCACATTTGCAAAACTCAGGTTTAATTAACATGCTTATTTTTACAATGATATTTCTCATTATAATAAATTAAATGTTTAAACAGCCAGTGCAAACATTTTGATCCAAGACAAAAATGCTTGCACAGTGCTAGTTTAAGCATTTAATTTATTATAATCCTTTCCATAACAAATGCCTTAGAAGCTGATTTCTTTGCTGTGAAAGGCTATTAGTATTATTTCCTCTGGTAATGTTTAATCCAAGACAATCAGAAGTGTAAGGCGTGAACGGAACGGGGCTGGAAGGGATGATGCTGGATGCGATAGCGAAGGAACCTGCCCCGGCCGCAGCAGCACCGGAGCCCGTAGCGGGTGCCGGCCCCGCGCGGAGCTGCGCCCGGGCACCCGCGCTGCCACCGGCAGCCCACCCGTGAACCCATCCAAGCGCATCCGTGATCCAGAGCGCGTTTGGTACCCGAGGGCGTCTACCCCATCCACCCCATTCACCGCCCGGCCGGCGCACCCAGGGCGGGCGGTCTCACTGAACTGGACCTTCCAGACAGGCTTTGCTCTCTTTTAAAGCCGCGCTCCGACGTGTCCCGGCGCGGTCACGGGTGGATGCGATGCCTGAGGCCGGGACGGAGCCGCGGCGCTCCCGGGGCGCTGCCGGCGGGTCCCGCCAGGGGGCGGTGCGGGCCCGGCCCGGGCGCTGGGGCCGTGCGGGAACCGCGGGAACGGCGGGGCCGGGGGCCGCAGCGTGCCCGGCCCGGAAAGCCGAGAGGCGGCGGGGTGCGCTAAAACCGTGGTGTCTGATAGACTGAGGAGCTCTCTGCTGACGGAGCTCCTTGTTTCCTCGGGGTTCCCAGCCTGGTGCGGGGCAGAGGCTCAGCCCTGGGCTCGGCAGCTGCGTTACACGCACTGCAGCAGGGTTGGGCTGCAGAGGAGCGCCGGAGCAGCTCTGCTGCGAGGGCAGGCTGGCACAGCTGCGCCTCCTCAGCCTGGACAAGAGAAGGCTCTGGGGTGACCTTATAGCACCACCTTATAGCCCCTTATAGCCCTTCTAGAGGGGCTACAACAGAGCTGGGGAAAGACTTCTGACAAGGGTATGTAGGGTCTGCACAAGTGGGAATGGCTTTAAACTGAAAGAGGATGGGTACAGATTATATATTAGGAAGAAATTAGGGTGGTGAGGCACTGGAACAGGTTGCCCGTAGAGGTCGTAAATGCCCCATCCCATGAAGCAAGCCAGGTTGGATGGAGCTCTGAGCAACCTGGTCTAGAGGAAGGCATTCCTTCCCATGGCAGGGGAGTTGGAGCTAGATGATCTTGAAAGTCCCTTCTGACCCCAACCATTTTATGATGCTATGATTTCTAAAAAGCTTCTGACCCAGCTCCTGCATGGCCAGGGTCCTGGGAGCAAGCTGGGTCAGGAAATGTGTCCTTCTCCCCTTGGTGTAAATTCACCAAAGGCAGTATTATTCCCCAAACAAATGCCAGCTGACTGGGCTGCTCCATCAACTCCCTCTCAGGACTGGGACTGCGATGTGAGGCCCTGTGAGAAGTAGGGAAAACAGACCTTGGCAGGGCAGAACAGGGACTCTCCTGGGGCATGGGAAGGAGCAGGAGGAGTTGCTCAGCCTGGCTGGGAGCAGTGAGACAGCCTCCATCTGACTTCCCTAGGGTTTGTGCTCCCAGGGGACATCTCCTTCACCTCCTCAGGGGAAATTTCCACCTCTGAGCTGGAGCACTGTCTGCAGAAAGAAGTGGGCCAGGAGGCAAATTCCTCTTGAAGTAATCCGAGAAGAAAAGTCTTGCAAGAGGTAAAGCCAAGGCAGGGTGGTGCAATCGGGTGAGAAAAGCCCATGTGTTCAACTCTGCCAGCAGCCGGAGAAACACAAGGCAGGGAGCTGCCTGGGCTGGGGACAGGCACGCCAGGACCCACCGTGGCTCCCCAGTGTAAAGCCACTGGCATCCCCTGTCACCATCCCACCCTTGCACCCAGGAAAGCTCCCACCCCAGCTCGGGAGCCTGGAACCGGTGACAAATAACCATGGCTGTACAGGGTATTTCAGTGATGCTAAAAAGTTAGTCTGCAAGTCACTCCAGTTTACTTGGTAATTCAAAAGTATATAATTTGAATTCATAAATAAAGCCCTTTAGGGGATCTCATTACTCTGTGAAGAGCATTAGCAAAACACAAGTTGTCAATCACTTTAGCCAGCTGACAAGCTAGAAACTAGATGATGATCCAGGCTGAGCCAAATCAGCAAAAGGGAAGAAAAATCTCTCCTGGATTTGCCTCCAATGAATGACCAATGACAAATGACCAGTGATTTTTTAAAGAAATGGGCATTAAAACATTCGTGGACAAATCACCAAATCTCCCCAGACCACTGAATTAAGTTTAGGGGTTACTCATTGTCGGAAAAACGTCCAGCCAGAAGGCGCCCATTTATTTTCCATTGCATGCTGCCTGACAAATCTCTGGGCTCACAAAATCTCAGCAGATTAATAAGCTGATCCCACTGCTTAACTAATTGCAAAAAGCAAGAAAGTGATTTGAGTAGTAGTGCAATGGTCATTACAAAAATATCCACTGACTTTGGAAAATTGAGGGCACAACATTTTTACCTCAGAGGGCAGATTTATGTAGGCCACAAAGTGCCTTGGGTATTTCTTAGAGTCCCCGAGTTTATTCATGTATTATTTCCTCCAAAAATCAGTGTATTTTTCCAGCAGGCAAGAAACTGGGGCTTCTGCGTACAAGTTTCATCTGCTCAAAATGTGAAAAAATATAGATCCCCTTAGCACATTCCGCTACAGTAGAAGCAAAGTGTAAAAGAAAAATTCCAAATATGTAGATTTAAAAATAAAAACACAGAACTCTCTCCTCCCTAAAAGGGATTTGAAGGGAAAAAAAATCCCTCTGCTACAGATAGGTCTAGACTTTAATTGTGGAGCTGCCTAAGAAGAATTGTTGGCCTGAGGTCATTTTAATCAGGTTGCATGTCAGCTTGCAAAATCTCCAAATTAGCTTACAGCTTGGGGAGAGAAAGATGTTTTTCCTTCCTGAAGAACGCAAACAGATTGTTGTGACATGTTCTCAGTCATCATGACAGATCAGATCCCTGCTTTGCACTGTGAGCTGGGAAAGAAAGCAGCCGCTTCTCCGGCTCCTTCAGAGATTTGGGCATCTCCCGGTTTGTCAGAGCTGGGGATGGAGTTTACAGAAATCCTTATGGAAGTGAGGTTTATATGCAAAGACTCTGATAAAAGAGATTGACCTTAATTGGGAAGCAAGTTTCTTTCACATTTTTTTAACAACCTCCAGGCCTTCCTAGCAGTCTGATGAAAGGGAAGTTGTGAAAAGAAACAATCTGTATTTATGCAGCAGAAACTATCATATCCCGAGCCACGCAGAGAATGACAAGGAACCGACTCATCCTTTTAAAAAAAGGATTAATTTGCCATTTTCTTCCCGAGGTTGTAAAAAGCAAGGATGTGGGTGGATTTCAAAACAGGCTGAGTACTTTAGTTGGATTTACGGTGAGCTCCGAGCCTGTGTGAGACACTGCATGTTGGTGTGGAGTAGCTAGCCCGGGGTGGTGGCCCTCCCAAAGTATCCATAGCACATTTGGACACTATTTTTAATTTTTTTTATTTCTCCATGTTCAGTTTTTCATCAGCATCAGTAGACCGTTCCAATGGGACCACAGGTGAAAGAGAAGCAGGAGGACGGGAGCTGGGGCCATGACTTGTTTTCATCTGGAAAGACTCCCAGAGGGAGAGGCAAGTGCCTCTCGCGTGACAACTGGCTGGTAGTGGGACACATCTCACCTGTTTGGTGGCCCCCAAAGGTCTGCATCTGAGCCAGTAACCAGCAGTGTCTCATTCATAGGAGGAGTGAAAGAAATGGATGTCTCTAAATAGCAATTCCTCCAACTTCTAGCTGCTACCTCCTTCTATTAACTAGTTCAGGCACCCTATCTAGGGAAAAGGAATTTGCCCTTGGTAGTAGCCGAGGGCTCAGTCCTGCCTGCAGCTGAGAAAGGCTGCAGACAGAAGCCCGAGTCCCGCCTTCAGACCCTGGCACGCCACAAACAGGTGCATGCCTGGGTGGAGATGGACTTGGGACCACTTTGCCAAATCAGGAGAGGATGCCATGTGCAACAGGCACCCATGCATTTGCTATGAAGGCATCTTCCTGAGTAGCTGACATAGAATCATAGAATAATTTAGGTTCGAAAAGACTTTTAAGATCATCAAGTCCAACCCTTAACCCAGCACTGCCAAGTGCACCACTAAACCATGTCCCTAAGTGCCACAGATATATGTGTCTTTAAATACCTCCAGGCTGCCCACTTCCCTGGGCAGCTTTTTCCAATGTTTGACAACCCTTTCTGTGAAGACATTTTTCCTAATATCCAATCTAAACCTCTCCTGGCACAGCTTGAAGCCATATCCCCTTGTCCTATTTCTTGTTACTTGGGAAAGGAGATTGTCCCCTACCTCACTGCAACCTCCTTTCAGGCAGTTGCAGAAAGTGATAAGGTCTCCCCGAGCCTCCTTTTCTCCAGGCTGAACAACCCCAGCTCCCTCAGCTCCTCCTCATAAGCCTCTTGCTCCAGACCCCTCCCCAGCTCTGTTGCCCTTCTCTGGACACGCTCCAGCATCTCAGTGTCTTCCTTGCAGTGAGGGGCCCAGAACTGGACGCAGCACTGAAGGTGCAGCCTCACCAGTGCCGAGTACAGGGGGACAATCCCTGCCCTGGTCCTGCTGGCCACTCCTTTTCTGATACAGGCCCGGATGCCATTGGCCCTCTTGGCCACCTGGGCACACCCTGGCTCATGTTCAGCTGCTGCTGACCAGCACCCCCAGGTCCTTTTCCACTGGACAAGGTTCCAGCCACTCTGCCCCCAGCCTGTAGCACTGCACAGGGTTGTTGTGACCCAAGGGCAGGACCTGGCACTTGGCTTGCTGTACTTCATGCAATTGGTCTCGGCCCATCGATCCAGCCTGTCCAGATCCCTCAGCAGAGCGTAAGACATAAGACCCTCAGGCCTTTAAAAACTGGTTGGGACAAGGCAGTGGGGTTGTGTCTGTTGGGACAACCCCTGGCATCAGGAGAAGAGGCTGTATTTCCCTGTTCTCGCTCTTTCCTTAGGTGGCTTTGCAAGCCAAGAGAAGTCACAACCGTATGTTTCAGGGTAGAAGCTTCCAGTTTATTTCTCCCAACAGCCTCCACATTGACAGCATAAAAATCTTCGTCTTCGCTGTTGTAAGAGTTTGGGGACTTATTTTTTTGTTTTCTGGCTCCCTGCCATCAGCCCTGGTGGGACCCAGGGCAAGGCAGCAGTGCCACACAACCCAGATGTCAGCAAACCGTTAATCCCAAGGGACAGACCCCTGGGGTGAGAATCCTGCTGCAACTTCTCCAATTAGACAGCTTACCTCCTGCTTTGCCTCTGCCTTTGCCACTTCGGACCGAACATACTTTATTGTTCAGACTCCTAGTTAAACGGCTGGGAAGCTCTGGATGTAAGCACATGGAGATTACTGGTTCAATAATAGAGTCAGGCACATTGGCTTTACATCGTTTTGCTAATAAAGCTGCAAAATGAAGCTGTTGACTCTTCTTTCATCAGCATCAGCCCCATGAGGCTCCCCCTTGTCTCGCCTGGTGATTAGAGCAGAGGACTGGGAACATGGGTTTGGAGTTCAGCCCTTAATGAGCCTCCTGTTCAGCATGTTTCACTCGGGGCTCTTGACCTCTTTGCACCTCAGCCAACTCAGATGTAAAACTGGCTGAAGGATGGACCTCGTGGAAACCATCCACTGTGCCCCACTTGAGCCTTGAGTCCAGATTCCGTGGGTAAATACAAAATAAAAATCAACAGCAATTTGAATCTGTGGTGACCCAGCTCAAATGCCACGAGGATGTCAGGCCTTGCCAGTGTGAACAGTGCTCAGTCTCTGGGGTCTCCCATTACAATGTCAGAGCAAATCTAAGAGCTATCCCTGCAATTTGTGCTGCAGTGAAGGAAAGCAGTGCTGCAGCCTCCAGCACACACAAGACAACGTGGTGCCAGCTCCGGCATCCAGGTACATCAGCGCCTGCAGCACCGAGCAGTGCTGGGAAAACTGGGTGCCACATGTGGTCCCAGCTGAGGGAAGGAAGGTCCTCCTTACTCTCTAAATCTCTGAGCTGCCAGACAGCCGACATCTCTTCCCTTATTGGCAAAGGCCCTTCAAGGAGAAGTTGGCATGAACCATGCCAAGGACAGGTAAGCCTTACTGCTCTCTTACATCATGTCCAAAATGTTTCCAAACTGTCCCACAGGCAGGATGGCAGCTCTGTCAGCACCCATCGCTCAGTGCAACAGAAGGCGGTGAAAGGAGGTGCCGGCACGGCTTGTTTGCCGTGTAACACCTTCCAGCTATGATGGCAACGCTGGAGAGAAGCCCTGCCTCACCACCTCACCCTGGGCCAGTACACACACACATCTACTCACATAAAACACAGTGATTTCTCTCAAAGTTGAGAACAATTGAGAGCTTTTTCCCTCTTCAGTGGGAGGTTGCAGGTCAGACTTCTAGGTGGCGTAGAGGAGCCAGAGCTTCCAAGCTGGCATTTAAGGGTGGGGAGCAATGAAGAAGAGAAAGGCACCATGCCTTGGGATTTCAGCAGTGTGGAGTCAGCTTTGCACGTGCCGTTTGTCACAGCGGGCTTAGCAAAACTAAGCAAGAAACTGTTTCCAGGCAGAGCAAGAGCACCTGGGAGCCAGTTAATCCAGTCTTGTGGTGAGGCCATTTGGTCTCAAACATGCTCTGCACCTTCTCATACAGTCCTGCACTGTGCAGCCATGTGGAGATGAGACTCCTGAACTAGAAAGCTCTTCCTTGGGCATCAACAAGAATCCCAGGTGTACTTCTCTGTCTATCTGAGCATTATCCCACCTTGCACCATGCAGACATACCCAGCCAAGCACAGGCTTGGAAAAAGCTGAGGTTGAGAACTGTCTTTCAAAGCTTTCTCCATACCAGGTACCTACCCTTTATAACCCTAGCTGCCGCACAAAGTGCCCTTTAGGGACTGATGGCTTGTAGGAATGGAGAAGAGGCTGGAATGAAGCATCCTATGGAGCTGGGAAGGTGGGCATTTGCACAACATGATGGGATCAGTGCTGGTGGCTGGGTGTGAGTGCAGACCTTCGGCGTACAATGGCGATCTCTGTTGTGGTGTAAGGATCCTTTTGCTGTGGATTTTCCATCCCTTGAGGAAAATATGCTAACAGGCTTTAAATAATTAAACAAATCACATTGCAGGCAAACCCAAGTTGATCTTTAAAATGCATTATCCTCAGAAGGCACTAGAAATGCTCAGTGCTTTATGCCCTCCTCAGCGCTCTTCACACATTAACTAATTCATCACACAAGGGACCACCCAGCTGCATCTCGACCACGGAGCAAATGCTGTGCCAGTCACCTCCGCCTTTAAAACTGTGTTGCCACAGCTGGAGGCCAGGTTTCTTCAGCACCAACAAGCAGAGGCAGTGAGGCAACAAAGCTCTTTTCATCAGGCAAAGTTTGCACAGAGGATGTTTCTCCCACAAAGCCGTTTGCTGATCCCAGATGGAAGGCAGGTTTCCCTTGTGGCCACAAGGTACTCTGGGGCAGCTGCAACCACCTCGTTGCAGGAAAGGGAAGTCATGTATGGTAAGGACCACAAGTTTGGCTTTCCATGGGCAGAGCCAGGAAATCAGCTACCTTGAGCACCTCCTCTGGGCCACCGAAGCCATGGATGGTGGAGAGACATTTGCAGGAGAAAGAAGACAGGAAGGCAGAGCAGGTGCGAGGCAGTTCTGTCCATCTAGTGTGAGGCTATGGAACATATTTATCTGGCTCTCTGTAAGCTAATTGTTCTTATCCCAGCAAACCAGCCCCAAAACTGCCTGATGACAAGTCCTTGCTGTCCCTGACGCACTGTTGCAAGGACCGGTGAACAGCTTGAGGCAGCAACCAAAAGGTCTGTCAGCCATGAGAAAGCCTGGCTGGTGAGGAGCAGGGAAAGTCCATGCCCATCCCCAGCCCTCCCCAGTGTCCCCTCAGCCAGGTGTGCTGGGCATCACCCTGGCACTCACAGGACCCTATGGAGGACAAACTGGTGGACAAAGGGCACTGCCACCCCTTCTCCACTTAGACAGCTTTCCTGTGGTGGTGTTTGTCATCCTCAGCTCTCCCCCACACTGTGCATGGCCCAGAGCAGATGGGCTATAACACGTGGAGTTTAAAATATTGGACAGTTCCCCTTTTGGGATTAGGGAACACCATGGAAATGGCTGCTCATGGTGCTGTGGGGCAAGCCCCGAGAAGGTGCTGGGCATGCTGGGGGCAGCTGCAGCTGTGGGCCCCAGAGCAGCCAGCTCTTCCCCGCAGCTCACAATTCCTTCTCCAAACTCACCTGGCCTCCAGGGCCACGGGCTGCCATTCCTTCCTCCATCCCTCACTCTTCCAAGCTGTCCAAGGTGAAAGGTTCACAGCTTTTTTCATGCTATTTCTCAAGCATTAGTTCCCCTCAGCAGTCCACACTGGACACACAAGATGACCCTGCTGCCCCAGGCTTACCAAATAATATCTTTGAGATAGGAGATTTGGCCCCAGCCAGGCCAAAATTTTTGTTGCTAGAGCTTCATTTCGTAATGAACGTGGAGTCATAGCAATGTCTGCTGGACTTTCCACCAGGAACTCACCCCTTTCCTTGTCCGTGTTCCAACCTAAGCACAGAAGTCCTTAGAGGCAATGCAGCTCTCGCAACCTTCAGTGGGGACCAGAGGCCCTGGTACACCTTGATGGACATGTTGTAATCTCATGGTCATTTCTGAGGGCCAGCAGGCTCAAGAAAAGGGTTGTGAAGACAAAAAGCCCCACAGCACTAAAATTTCTCATTTGCAGAGTAATTCTTTCACTCTCCTAGGTTTAGTTTATGAAATCTGATGTGAGGGAGGGTATTTTGGAAAAAAAAAATTTTTAAGTAAAAAGATCTAATCTGGGGGAAGAAGTATTGTAGATTGGCAAAAAAAAAGAAGCCTGATGTAAAAGGCAAAATAATAGAACAGAGAATAGGTGAATAAGGATTAAATCTGCTGGAATGAACTACTGCAAAAGTCTCACAGAGGTGATGAAAGTAAAAAAAATTGTTTAAAGTGTTGTCAGAAGGGTGAGTAAAATACACAGTTCAAGAGATTGGATTTATAAAAAACATTGTGGTGCTGCAGACACCTGTGAGACAATCTCATTGGAAATATTCTCTAAAGTCAGGTCATGAAATTATTAGGAGAGCAGCCCATAGATTGAAACACAGAAATATAGTTGATTAGTGGGTGCTTTTGGGTGAGGGGAAAAAAAAAGAAGAAAGCTAGGCTCAGCTTTTCCACAAAGCAAAAAAAGACTTAGGAGACTTCTCATCAAAGTGTAAAGAAGCCTCTGGGAAAGAAACAGATTGATGCTACCAAGTTGTTTAAGATAATAACTACCTCCAAAGCACAAAGCTGTGGTTGGAGGTTAAGAAAGAAAGTAGCCTATGAGCAATTTGCACAGAACAGCTACAAAAGAGACCACATCGTTAAAGGTAGGAATAAAAGCATGTAATGACAGCTAGTTATTTTATTTTATTTTATTTTATTTTATTTTATTTTATTTTATTTTATTTTATTTTATTTTATTTTATTTCTTTAATTCAAGGAAAACAGAAGGCACAGCCACTAGCTAAATTAAGAAGAATAAGATGAAGACATATGGATAGATGGGAGCCAGCCCTGAGGAAAAACAAATCAGCCTTTAGTGTCCTGGGGTGAGCAAGAGCAAACCGTGACGTGCCATATGTCCTCACCCGACCACAGGAGAGAAGAGGGAGGATCAGCATGAGCGGCATCCTGCACACTTAAGGCCATCCTGGGGCCAGCTGAGCTGCACTGGGATGCCCTGCTGGGGATGCATCCCAAGCAGGGCAAACAGGGGTGCTCGTCTTCTCCAGAGAGTAGCATTAGAGCATGGACCTTGCAGGGCTTTCGACAGAGAATTTCACAGCCTACCAGGAAAAGCAATGGTTTTGGTGTTTGAAATTTCATGAGCTTCTGGTCAGAGAAGAGAGGACTGTCAGCGGGGGAGGAGAGGAGGAAAAGTGAGCATCCCAGGAGCACCGGAATGTCCAGGAACACCACAGAGATGAGAGCCACGGTGATGACAAACATACATGGGTTTTCATCCTTTGGCCTCACTGCCAGCAAGAATCTTTAGAGTTTATCAAAATTCTTAGACTGTCACAAGTTAAATGACTGTTTTTAGCAGCAGAGGAGCTGTGGGGGTGGCTTCTGTGAGAAGCTGCCAGAAGCTTCCCCAGTGTCCAACAGAGCCGATGCCAGCCGGCTCCAAGACAGATGTGCCGCTGGCCTTGTCTGAGCCCGTCAGGGATAGCAGTAGCACCTCTGGGGTAACAGAGTTTAAAAAGGGGAGGAAAAGCTGCAAAACAGCAAATGGAGACAGGAGTGAGAATATGTGAGAGAAACAGCCTTGCAGATACCAAGGTCAATGAAGGAGTGGGACGGGGTGCTCCAGGAGCAGATAGATGTGAAAAGGAGGCTGTGACCACATGGCAAGCCCATGCTGGAGCAGGCTCCTGGCGACCTGTGGCCCCATGGAGAAAGAAACCCAGCTGGAGCAGGTTTGCTGGCAGGACTTGTGACCCCGTGGGGGACCCAGCCTGTTCCTGAAGAACTGCACCCCATAAAGGGAGCCAGGCTGGAGTAGTTTGTGCAGAACTGCAGCCATGGGAAGTTCTCATGCTGGAGAAGTTCATGGAGGAGTGTCTCCTGTGGGATGGACTCCACACTGGAGCAGGGACAGAGTCTGAGGAGTCCTTTCCCTGAGGAAGAAGGAGCAGCAGAGACAACATGTGATGAACTGACCAGACCCCATTCCTTGTCCCCCTGCACCCCTGCAAGAGAGAAAATCGGGAGTAAGGTTGAGCCTGGAAAGAAGGGTGGGGTGGGGGGAAAATGTTTTTAGGATTTGGTTTAATTTCTCATTATCCTACTTTGATTTGATTGGTTCTAAATGAAACTAATCTCGCCCTGTCCCTATCTTGACCCATAAGCCTTTTTTTATATTTTCTCTCCCCTGTCCAGCCAAGGAGAGAAGTGATGGAGCTTTGGCAGGCACCTGGCATCCAGCCAGGGTCAGCTCACCACAATTCCAAAGCCAGCATTTTCTTTTTCTGTAGGACTTCTTCCCCCCAAGGACTTTGGTTATTATTGAAGAGATATCAAGTATGTGGAAGCTGCATTGGTACCATGTTATGGTGGTGTAAAGCCATGGAAAAGCAGAGCAGTGAATCAGGTTCCCAGCCCCAGTAACCTCACAAATTTTCATCCAGGCCATAATGGAGTTCAAACAAATATCTGGAACACTTAGAAAATGAAGATGAAATGCATAAGGCACCACAAGAGACTTACAGAAAGGCACACAGCATGACCAAATCCGTCTCATTTTTAATATTTCTATTTCTTCTTCTAAACTTTTTCTTTAAACTTGAAAATAATGAGAAAATGTGCTTCCTTGAGACAAGCCAGTACTATCAACTAAACAGCCTCACATTCATCGTAGCACTCCAAGTGCTCTGGAATGCTTTTCAGCCCAGAGGATAATAGTATTAGACGACCAGAAAGGCTGTCCTGTAAAAGACTGTTATTATGATTTCCAGTCTCAGAAGTTGGCTTAATCCAGCTGAGCACACACATGTTATTTAGAGAGGAGACTGAGCTCAGACACTGCTATCATCGTCATCTTTATTGCAAATGAAGGGTTCAGCCAGTGAAAGGCAAGTCACGTTTTTTTTGTCCTAAACCCTGCAAACACTGGCTGCTGCACTCGTCTCTGCACTCTGCAGCGAGAGTCTGGAGCTGCTGAATGCAGAGCTGTTTGCACAGATTTGCGTCTGTCTAAAAACTCCTGTTTTCTCTCTTGTCACCTAATCAATCAAACGGCAAAAGATGCACTCCCTGCACCCTCCAAGGAAAACAGCTCTGTGCCCACACAAAAGGCAAGGCATGAGCACAGGGGTTAACTAGAGGTGGTAAGCTGTGAACCCTGTAACAGGAGCATTTTTTTCACTGCTTGAAATTTCATGCTGCTCTTCCTCTGTCTGTGAAACAAAAGAACAAGAGGCAGTGATGCTCTGAATTGGGAAAAAAATACTCTGGGATTGTTCCCTGCATGAGAAAAATATGTTTGCAGGATTACTTGGGGAATTTGCACCTTGACTTGAGGAGGAAACGCTGCACAGCTTCTCTCCCAGGGTTTAGGCAGAACAGCTCTCTCTCAAAGGACTGGTTCTCCCACCCACACAGCCTCAGATGAACAGGATCCATCTCATGCCACAGCCTGCCAAGGACCAGCAGCCAGGCACCAATCCCTGCAGATGAGCTTGCAGCTGGCACCACTACTTGGAATTGCTCGAATCTGCCCATGCCAAAACCTGCCAGGGCTACTGCTGCCCCATCAGTAGGGTGGGCGTGAGCCTTCCAACCCCATCCTTTTTGCTCCAGGGAGGATATTGCATTTCACCACTCAGCACTGGAGTGAAGGCTCCTCTGTGAATATCCAGCACAGAATTCCACCTATTCATTCTTGCACTGGTAGTGTCTTTGCTAACGGTCCTTGTCAGGGCAGCCTCAGCCACACTTTTGCAAGACAAACCAGCTCAGCCTCCCTCTGTCCTTCCAGTCACCTCCCAAGAAAGGAGCTACTGGGCACTCAGATTCATGCCAGGATGGGAGGGACAGCAGCTTCCTCTCCTTAGTCCCAGGGAAGCAGCTCAAACAAGCTGAACCCCAGTGAGCAGCAGCTCTTCCTGGGCAAGCACTCCTTCCCTGGCACATTTTCCCACGGGAGACAAGCACAGGGGCCTTAAAATAAATCTGTCTTTTTAAAGCAGTGATGCTAAATGAAGGTTTGAGATCAAAGGCTGGGATTCTCACATTTTGCCAAGATAGACATATCCATTCACGAGATTTTTGGTGTAACAAAATACTTGCTAATGAAGAGGATCATAATCTTATTATTAGCCCGAACTACCACAGTATGTCATTCAAGAGCGGGTTGGAATATGTCCTAGTTTAGGAAGTTGCACAGTGGGCTTTGCTTTTGATTTAATGAGCTGTGATTGTGTTTATTTTCAGCAGCAACTATGCCCGTTAAATTTTGGTTGAAGGTCTGATCGTTAACGACAGTAATCGACGGAAAGGATGAATTTAGGTTGAAGGAGAGGAAAATGGGAATCATATGTCTCTGGGATTCTGTCCTCAAGCAAGCAAAAATAAGGTGGTCAGGAGAGCCTGAGCTTTCTCTGCTTTTGCAGTGCCTGATGATGGGTTTTCAACTACTGGTTAAGTCAGTTAAGGGGATTCAGACATGAGAGAACAAAGATTTTTGCTGTTACGGAGTGGGGCACAAAGAGGAGGCGGGTGTGGGCAATCAACAGTGGGGGCCAAACTTTCCATTTGTGGGATAAGCCGTGGTGGGACAAGGTCATCAGCTGGCTTCCACTAGCAAGATCCCAGAAATTCTAAGATGGGGGGGACATGTCAGTAGTGTGTAACAACTGAACAACCTGCCAGACAAGCAAAATGGAGAAGAAAGGGGAAGAGAAATATAAATGGAGACACATACTTTGAAAAAAAATATTGCTACAGCAGAGCTGGTTAGTGTAGACAGTGTTCTGGAGTGAGATGGGGCCCCATGTGGCAGCGTCGCCCCAGATTAACCGCCCCCTCACTGCTGCCTGTCTGCGTAACTGGAGCTGGGCCACTAGGCAAGAAGGGCAGGGCAGGACGGGTCACCACTCAGACCCGCCCATCACACTCCTTTTGCAGCTGGTGTTTGTGTCTCAGTTTCCAGCCTTACGAAGGATGCTGTGCTTTGTGTTTGACGCCCCAAAGGGGTCCAGCAGAGTTTATTTTCCAGCATCAAAGCATGCACACACGGACACATGCATGTGCATGTATGTACAGGCAGGGCATCCATAAGGGGCTTGAAGGAAACACAGACATGGACAGACACATGGATAGACACACATAGCCAGCTGTAGCACTTGAAAGCTTGCCATGTACAATATTAGAATGAGCAAACAGATGCAGACAAATATTCCTTCCACCCAAAATTTGTGATCCTACCGTACCTCAGATACTAAAAAAAAAAAAGCCCAGCTGAGCATGGTGAGTTACAGGAAACAGAAGAAATCCTGGGGACACATCTACTTCAGGTATAAAGGTGCAAGCTATGCTTATTAAATGAAAAGATTAAATTACCACCTCACTTTGCCCCCACTTAGCCTGCAGCAGCCCTGGGCTCACTGCTCCCTTTCCCAGGCTGTGCCCAGCCTGGACACGGGGCTCAGCCGGAGGCTGTTGGCTTGTGGCAGTCAGCGAGGTGTTTCGCGGAGCAGTCACCGACCAGCAGCTTGTCAGCTCCAGCGCCTGTGAATTCCTGTGGCAAGTGTAAAAAAGCAGTTAACACATTGTTCTATTTTAAAAGCTGGTTTTTATGACGACCGTCTGTCTCACGGGGCACCCTCCTCTCTGCCACGGCGTGCGGGGGGTGCGTGTCCCCTACATCCACGGCCCCCGTGTCCCCTACACCCCCGACCCCCTGCTCGGAAGCTGGAGAGGAGATCCAGGGGTCGGTTGGAGGGGCCGGAGCACGAGGTCACAGCCCCGGGGAGCTCCGCCGGCTGCTGGGCAGCTCAAGGGGCTCATTGTGCCGGGGACTGGGCGGTGCTGCCCTCCCCGCGGGCAGGGGCCGGGGCTGGGAGCGGGGCGGGCCGGGGCGGTGCGGCCCCGCCGGGGCCGAGGCGCTGCGAGCCCGGGCAGGTCTCCGTCCCGCGGCAGCCATGGCAGAGGGCTCCGAGAAGGTGCCCATCGCCCAAGTGGGGCCCGACGATGTGGAGCTGTGCCTGCCTCCCGTGAGTGCTGCCGGCAGGCACCGGGCGGAACAGGGTGGTATCGGAACGAAACGTGTGGGCATGAGTTGGGATGGAGCGGGACCGAGCGGGACGGGACGGGGCGAGACGGGACAGGTCGCAATGTAACGGGACGGATCGGGACAAAACGGGTCTGGTCGGATCGCGTCCGGTCAGGCCAGGGGTCAGGACGGGACGCTCCGCTCCGCACGGCCGGGCCGGGCCGGG
>VWPU01012962.1:0-27853 GCA_013398955.1 Callaeas wilsoni | reverse complement strand
GGGGGCGGGCGGGGGGCGGCGGCATCCGGGGAGCGCTTCCTGGCGGGGGCGGAGCGGAGCGGGCGGCGGAGCCCGGCCGGGGCAGGGAGGAGACACAGGCTGGCATCGCCCAGCTCCGGGAGAACCTCTCCCGCCCTGCCGTGCGGGCTCCGGCGGCATGGAGGGGCCTGGAGGTAAAGGGTGGGGGTGCCGGGGGAGAGGGGGCATTGCTGGCGCTGTACAAGCTGAGCTCTAGAGGAACCGGCTGGCGTTACCGGGTAAAGGGGGAGAGGAAATGCTGTCTCCAGTTCTGGGGGCATCCTTTGGGGTGCTGGGAATCACCCTCCTCGTCACCACAGATGCAGGGCTCCTGTGCAGTGGAAATTTGGGTTTTCTCCGTGGCGAGAACCCATTTGTGGTTAATGCCATCCTGAGTTGAAATGGTGAAGTGTGATGGCTCATTCAAGCTGTCTGCAGTTTCTGTTCCTCCTTTTTCCTGTGCTGGTCTTGTAAGAGCACTGCTTAGGCACCTCAGCCTTTGGCCTGACTTAAATTCGTGTATCTCTTTGTTTCACATATTCTTCTCCATTAATTTCCACTCTGGCCCAAGGATGACTTCATATAGGTTTCCTCCCTCTTCTCTCCTGCTAGGCGCTGAGAAGATGGCCTCTCCAGGTGCCCCAGGGACTCGCATGACATCCACAGTCAGCATCAACATTTCTACCCCTTCCTTCTACAACCCACAGAAGAAGTTTGCACCTGTGGTTGCTCCTAAGCCCAAGGTGAACCCCTTCAAGGCTGGGGGTGCGTCAGAGTCGTCGCTGCCCCCGCCTCCTGGACCTGGTGCCCAGCGTGCTCAGATAGGGAAGGTGGGGGAGATTCCATTACCATCCATGTCCCTGCTGGCAGAAGGTAGGTGAAGGCTGGCATGGCAGATGTAAATATGCGTTTCTGAATTCTCAGGGTGGGAGGTTTGTAACTGGGCTGAATATGAGAACAGGGGCATAACTGCTATAAGTGATGGATATCTTGCTGTAGAGACTGGCAGGTTCCATAATGAGATAAATGGATTGGAAAGAGATCTCAAAGTACGTAGTATCTCCATTTGAAAAGGAGGGGGGAGGCTGTCCTGCTCTGCACTGATGCTGGAGGAATGCAGTGGATTTTTCACAGTATTCCCTGGGTGCACAGTTGTGTAATTGCAGTCGGTTTCTGGCCAGCATGTCTGAGAGCAAGTATGTTGCAGAGAAGTTGACCCTGAAAGTGATGAATCACGCTGTTCTCCTTCTTGTTGATTGGTCCCAGCTCAAGCTGGTTATGTCTGACTGTCCTTCTTGTGGACTGTGCAATTGCCATCTTTGATGCTGGAAAAGAGAAGGGAGAAATAATTGCGTGAAAAAATAGTGGCAGTGATGATAAACAGGAAGAGAGACTTAGAGTTTAGTTTGTATGGCTTGTACAGTTTTATACTTTTTCCTAGTGGTTTGGGTTGGGTTTTCCTGTGTAGAGTGACTTCTTGTTTCACCGTGGTTTTCTTACTTCTTTCTTTTTTTTGTGTGGCCTTTTTTATTTCCTGCAGTGGTAGAGTGGGTTTTTTTTGTTCCATGTTTTTTTGCTTGGTTGGTTTTGTGTCCTTTAAGATGCAGGTTACTGGTTGTGTGACTCTGTAGTTTGAACTCACGATCAGCATGGGACCGCCAGAAATTTCTGTAGGGACCCTTTGCTAATGCTTGATACTGCCTATTTCCCCAAGGCTCTATCAAGTAAAGAGTGTGCCTCAGTCGGGGGACACACGTTCAGAGAATGCCAGCTGCTAGTTTAAATTTCTTTCTTTTCACTGTTTAGCAGAGACTGCAACACTGATGTTTTCCAGGTTAACATGCTAAGTTAGTGGGCAGCTGACCTGATGGTAGGAAGGCTGGTCCTGTGCTTCGAGGAGAGAAATGGTTAAGCCATTTTTCCCATTTCTCAAGTCACAAGGACGTGCTGGTGCTTTTGCCTCCTAAAATTGTACCAACTAACTCTGGTGATATTGTATGTTGTTGACTGGAATCTTGTGTCTGTGGAAACCAAGGTCCCATCTTAGGATTTACCATTTTCTGCTATCGTTGTCTGGATTAGGGATGTGTCTGCCATAAGGTCTCAAACTGACACAAATACTACCTGAAGGAGACAGATGGATGTTAAAAATTATTTTTCAGTATAAATTGTGAGTGGAGCATTGGGTGTTGCTTGCTCTGCTTCTCCTATCCTTAAAGTGGGCATCATGGAGTAACTAGACAGAAAAACTAGCACAAGAACCATTTGTCATAAGGTGCTGTGTCATCACTGGGTAAGGCTGCCAGCAAGACATCCGAAGTACAGATGAACCACCAAAACTCAGTCATGAGAGAAACACGTCTGATTTGATCCTTCTCTGATGCATGTCTTCAGTCCTTCTGTGCCTTTCTTACACACTCCCCAAACAAAATGTAGTATGATATAGAGCTGTAGCAGTTGGTCTCTTTGTCTTCAATGACAAGATGTAAGTTAGTAATGCTGTTAGGAATGTTATATTTAGTACTGATTATTCTGTAAGTCTGGTATAACAACTTTGTGGGGAACTTTTTTGTCCTATGAATAATTCATAAAACAGGCTTTTAGTGCATTTGAAACAATGTGACAACAGATCAGGGTTTTCTTTCTTATGGTTTCAATAAACCAAAAGGCAAGCATGTACAAGCTTCATCCCAAACTATAATTTCAAAGAAAAGAAAAATACATAGTATTACTCCCTCCCCCCAGCAGAATTTCTGCAGCATAAGAAGGCTTGGAAGAGGTGTTGCATACCAGGGCAGTTTATGCATTCCACAGCCTAATAAGATTTTGGCTTTCATATTTTAAAAGGGCAGTATCACCTCCCTTAGGTTACAGATGAGAAGTCCTTATAAAGCCTGTTGACAACAGCTGGATATAAAGGTGAGGCAATTTGATTACTGCTGTTTAAAGTTGCACTTGGAGTAGCTGGAGTGATAAGCTTGGTCTTTCACCCTACTGCTCATTGGGGCTAGCTGGGAAGAGAGGCTAGTGTCTAGAAGAAGGCATGTGGAATTTACACCTTCTCATCTTCCGTGTTTGTTGCTTTGTGGTTGATAAGAGGACACTTTCTCCCCTACATGGTGAAGGGAAGAGGATTCACATTTATTTGTCTGTGTTGTTGTAGAAAATGGTTGATTTTGCCTGTTCTTCATCTTTGGCAAATATGAATAGGTGGAAACAATGGGGTTTTCTAGAAAACTGAGGTGCTCTGGTGCTTCTCAGCCTGCTTTAAAGGGTTTTGGAAAATTTCTTGTGTTCTAATGTGTACTGGGTGTGGAGACATGTTAGCCTCAAAAATCAAAACTGGTTTTATCTCCCAGAAAAACAAAACCATTTGAAAGATTCTTCATACACATAAGGGGAAATTGGTCTAGCTTGCTTCTTTTCCCCACTTGTTTCTCATAGTGCTTACTATCCTGTGACATGCCATCTTATTTTTGTGTAAAAACCCAGACTCTCCAGGGTCCTGCGTTGTCCACTGGCATTCCATCTATGCTACCCTGTGCTCAGTAATCTGAGCCAGCTACTGGCAAGAGAAGGGTGTGCTGGGGACCAAGGAATGGGACAAGGAGTGGGAAAGAGCATAGCAAAACACGTTTCTCAAATACACAACAACTCTGCCTAGTGACTAATAGCAGCTACTGAGGAGAGCTTAAATGATTATGAAAAGCTTTGGACAAGGTGAAAAACAGCCTGTGAAGTTCAGCTGTCCCTGGCCAGTGCTGAGGTCCCATGGGTACAGGGGAACCAATGTGCACCCACTGCCCAGAAGGCCGATGGCATCCTGGGCTGCATCAAAACGAGTGTGACCAGCAGATGAGGGAGGGGATTCTGCCCCTCTGCTCAACTCTTGTGAGACCCCACCTGGAATGCTGCATCTGGCTCTGGAGTCCTCAGCACAAGAAAGATTTGGGCCTGTTGGAGTGAATCCAGAGGAGACCACAAAGATGATTTGAGGGCAGGAGCACCTCTCCTAGGAAGACAGGCGGAGAGAGCTCAGGTTTTTCAGTCTGAAGAAGAGAAAGCTCTGGGGAGAGCTCATTGTGGCCTTCTACTACCTTAAGGGGGTGATAAAAAAGAGAGAGATGGAGATTTTATGTGTGCAGATAGTAAAAGGACAGGGGTTTTAAACTGAAAGAGGGCAGGTTTAGATGAGATGTCAGGAAGAAACTCTTTACTCGGAGGGTGGTGAGGCACTAGAACAGGTTGCCCAGAGAGGTGGACGTTCCATTTCTGGAAGTGTTAAAGGTCACACTGGATGGGACTCTGAGCAGCCTGATCTAGTGAGTGACATCCTTGCCCATGACAGTGAGGTTCAAACTAGGTATTCTTTAAGGTCTCTTCCATCTCAAAAAACTCTGTGATTCTATGATCCTGCTTGCTGCAATACCTTCAAGAACTCTCCTGGCTAGGAGTAAGAAATGGTCTGAAGTCGCTTCTATTCTCATTCTTCCCCATAGACCTGCCACTGCCACCTCCTCCTCCACCTGGGGAGGATGCAAGCTTCTCCTCAAACTGTGCGTTTCCACCACCCCCACCACCCTTTGAAGAACCTTTTCCACCAGCCCCAGAAGAAGCTTTTCCTTCTCCTCCTTCTCCGCCGCCTCCTCCTCCACCAGTGTTTGATGAAGGACCTGTGAGCAAGGTTCCTGCCGCACAGGTGAGTGAGGTCCAAGGAAGTGTGGTTTCTGTGGTGCTCTGTGGGTTGGGACAGCTTCTCACTACTGTCTGAACTCAGCAGCGGGAAGCCCTGCGATCTGGGAAAGCAGGAAATGCTACCAGCCCGCGGACCAGCACAGGTTAGGGTCAGTTGGCTGGGCTGCAGCTTTGCTGGGAAGGACCTGGGATTTCCGGTGGACAGTGAGTTGAACGCGAGCCAGCAATGCGCCCTTGTGGCAGTAAAGGCCAACCACACGCTGGGCTGCGCTTGGGAGAGAAGGACAAGGATGATGATTATTCCTCCCTTCTGTGCTGGTGAGGCTGCATCCCGGAGGACTGTATCCAGTCGGGCTCTCCAGTATAATAACCCCTGTGGAATACTGAATGAGATGCAATCCAGTGAAAGGTCATAGCAGGCTTTGGGGGTTGGAGCAGAAGAGGCTGCCAAGGCAGGGATCTGACTGGAGTCTGCAGTACCTAAAGGAGGGCTGGAGAGAAGATAGATTCGTCTTACTCGGGCACAACAAGAGATAATGGACAGAAGTTGTGGCAAGGGAAATTCCTCTTGGACAGAAGAAAACCTCGTTCCATTCCAAGGCTGGCTCACTGCTGGCATGTGTGCCTAGAAAGACTGGGGAATCTGCATCATTGGGAATGTTGTGAAATCATCTGACAGGGCCCTGAGCAGCCTGGTGTTGCTTGGGAATTAGCCCAGCTGTGAGCAGAGTGTTGGACTACAGATGTCCAGATGTCTTTTCCCACCTAAACCTGTCTGGGCGCTTCCTTGGGCTGTGCATTTTCCCACTGTTTGTAGACCTTCGAGACCGTGTCCTGTTCATCCTCACCAACTTGTTCTCCATTCAGAGCAAGGAGCAGATCTGTACCACAGTCCAAAGTATCAAAATCTGCTGTTGTAAGGGAATGATATACCCATTTCTCTGACTGTTCCTGTAACATGCTCTGCTCCCTTTTTCCTCATGGATGGCGGTGTAGGTACGTGGCAAGATGGGCAGCGTTGATCTTGGGATTGACTCACTGTCTGTAATGTTGGATGACATGGAGAAGAATGACCCCTTCAAATCCCGGGTGAGCTGTCCACAGTGTTGCAGGTGGAAGAAGAGATGACTGGTTTGCTGCACAGAGGTAGTGAGAAGGGTGCTGCTGAAAATTAAAATGCCTGGATAAACCATAGCACGGAAGTGTTCATGAAGGACCAGAAGGCATGGGTCTTGGAACTTGTCAGTACTGCTAAATAGGTCACAGTGTGGAAACTCCTAGCATTCTGGGTCTGGGATAGCTGCTGACTGACTCACTGCTATAGATGGCATATTTTCTGTTCCACCTTGCTGATGACTGCCTGTTTTCTCTCTGCTGCTTCTCTTTACAGATAACTCCAGGATCCACAGGTTCTCTGGAGAAACCATTGGCCCCAAAAGCCCCTGTGGAAATACCGTCTGCACCCAAAGATACTCCTCATTCCTTTCCTTCCAAGTTCACACCAAAGCCAAGTGGAAGCTCATCTTTCAAGCCCCCTGGGGTGGATTTGAACCCCACCCCAACACCATGGGCAGCCCCACAGCAACGCAAGGAGCCCCAAGCACCAGTCCCTCCACCCGCTTCTGTCCCTTCTGCTCAGCCTACCCCTAAATTCACCGACTACAGATGTCCTGGCTCTCCAGTTGCTGGCTCTCCTAAGTCTGTGTCCAGATCAGGTGACAATGTTGCAATGGCTCCCTCAAATTCTACAAGATACCCTACCTCCCTTCAGACTCAGTTCACAGCCCCTTCACCTTCAGGCCCCTCCTCTCGACCACAGCCTCCCAATTTCACCTATGCCCAGCAGAGGGAAAAACCCCAAGTGCAGGAGAAGCCACGCCCAACAGAACAACCTGCTGCTGCAAAAGACACGGTAAGGGAAAGAGTCCTGAGACTGCTATCTTTGGACAGGCACACTGGGAGTGAAGTTGGGAGGATGAGGGCAGATCTGCCCCAGGGTATGGGAGGCTGTTACCCATCTGAAAGAGATATGTAACTGTAGAGATAGTGGTGGAGAGGGCTAGGACTTCACTTAAAGGTAGAAAGGATCAAGCACAGTGGATGGCAGATTGTTCCTAGAGGTGAACAGAGAGGACCTGTAAAGGCAAGGGAAATAGGTTTATTAGGGACAGGGTGGGAGGGAGTCTATATGTATCCTTTGGGATTGAATGTTTCCTCTTCCTGCAGCATAGACCCACAGGTTCCAGTGCAGATCCACCTAGGGGGAATTCTTGTCTGACAATGAAGGAGGTAGAAGAGCTGGAGAAGTTGACCCAGAAATTAATGAAGGATATGGAGCATCCACCCCCAACAGAGGCTGCAACTTCTGGTGCGTTCCCTCAATGGACAGCAGTAAGATTAAGACTGTGGTGGGTTTTCATCTCTCCTGATCCCTTTCTTCTTCCGCTGACAGAGCTTTGTGGCTTCTGCCGGAAGCCGCTGTCACGAACCCAGCCAGCTGTGAGGGCCCTGGACCGCCTCTTCCATGTGGAATGCTTCACCTGCTTCAAATGTGAGAAGCAGCTGCAGGGGCAGCAGTTCTACAATGTGGATGAGAAGCCCTTCTGTGAGGATTGCTATGCTGTGAGTCACTGGGGTGAAAGCTGCTGGAGAGAACTGAGCTTGCTGTGATTGTTCTCTCTTGGTTTCCCTTGCTCCTTCCGTCTTTGCTTTCTGTAGTGTAGTCTCACGGTGATGGGAGATTGGATTCATGTGTCTTGTTTTCTTTGGTCTCAGAGCACCTTGGAAAAGTGCAGTGTCTGCAAGCAGACCATCACAGACCGCATGCTGAAGGCCACTGGTAACTCATACCATCCCCAGTGCTTCACCTGTGTGATGTGCCATACCCCCCTGGAGGGGACCTCTTTTATTGTGGACCAGTCCAACCAGCCTCACTGTGTGGATGACTACCACAGGTATGGAGAGAGCACATGCATGTGGTCTGTGAGAGAAGGCAGAGACCCTCACACCTGCTGCTTCTTACTGCAATACGGGGTTGGGTTGCCCATGTCATCTGTCAGACATGAAGTTAAAAATGAGTCAGCAAAGTATTAAGATGTCTTTCCACCAAAGTATTTATTATTCCTCTGCTGCTAATGCCATTGAACAGCACTGATAAGCCTGCCTTGAATGTCACCACAGTGGTCATGGTCTCCTCCATGGTTCTGTGTTGCAGGAAGTATGCTCCACGCTGCTCAGTCTGTAGTGAACCTATCATGCCAGAGCCTGGAAAGGATGAGACAGTGCGTGTTGTTGCACTGGAGAAAAATTTCCACATGAAATGTTACAAGTGTGAGGTAAGCCTGGTGGCCCCCCTCCTCCCATGTCTCCCATGCCCATCACCAGCTACTAGGCACCTTTGTTGTCTGTGCTGACCAAACACTGAAGTTGTTCTGAATGAATCTGCAGCGTTTTTGAAGCACTTTCAGAAAAAGATCAGACATTCACAGACCATGGGTTCATGAACAGGGACTACTCAGGGTTGTTACATTGTCTAACACCCCTAATAGAGCAGCTGTGTATAGGAGGGGAAGTTGCTGGGATCACTCTCCTCTCAAAACAGCATCTCCCATTAGCACCACCAGAGGCAGAGCAGTGGGCTGTGAGCGATTATCCTGACCCCGTGGGGCATTTTTCATCCTTGAATGCCTGTACCTTGTTCTTGTCCATCATTGAGCTCCCTCCCTCTTCTTTTCCTGTTTAGGACTGTGGGAAGCCCTTGTCTATTGAAGCAGACGAGAATGGGTGCTTTCCTCTGGATGGGCACGTGCTGTGTATCAAGTGTCACACCGTCCGCGCAAAAACAGTGCGCTGAGGAGCCCGGAGGGGGCATTCCCTCGAGACCCCTGCACTCAGTACTCCTCCCCTCCCTGCCATTGTCCTACCCCTCTGCCTGACAAGGCAGACTGCTACCAATGGAGACTATGCCAGCGCAGTTTTATACTCATGTAGGATTCACTGCTCCTAGACTTCACTCTGCACACCCACCAAGAAGGGACCTCTTCTCCTGTCACTGCTTCCTGGCCACAGTGTATTCCAGGCTGGGGGCTGTGATCAAGGTGAGTGCACAGTCGCTGTTCCCCCAAGACTCAGGAGGACAAAGATCAGACCTCCACCACCGCCTGGTGGAAGAAGCAAGAAGGACCTGGTGGCAGGTGCTGGGAAGGACTGAGCGCATTCTTCAGTTCCATGGAGCCAAGAATGAGGATTTGTCTTGGGAAGGTGGAAGCCTGCATCTCCGCAGCACTTCTGTCTTTTCTTTTATATCTTGTGACACATGATTATCAGGATGTCTTCCTCTGCCTGCTCCTTCACCTGGGTTAGAGTGTGGAGGCAGAAAGTAGTGGGAATCTGTTACTGTTGCTGGAAAAAGCTAACCTGCTATAGCTTTTGTCTCTAATGGATTTTACTGATTAACTGTCTTGTCATTTTTTTCCTTAGCCAGATTAAACTGGCAGCGTTTGAAATACTACTCTGAGTTTGGAAACTTTTTTTTTTTTTTAAAATCTTTTTCCCCTTCCCAAAATGAATTGTTTCCCAGTGCGGTTTCTGGACAGCCAGGCTGGGCACCAGAGTAGCAAAGCAGTCCAAAGAATGCATGTTTACAAATAAAGACCGTCGTAAGGACGGGGCAGCAGGCTGGCGAGGAGGCATCTCAGTGCAAGGATGAGGATTCAGCAGACTGAGGGATGTCTCCTGTTCCAGTAGGGTTTCTTTCACTGCTCTCAGTGAAATCTGCAGTGTAATTGGAATGTACTGTCTGGCTCTAAGTGTTACTGCACCGAGCCCCATTTCCTGGACTAGAAACTGTCTCAAACTGAACAAACCTTTTGAATAACAACACTGTCCAACCACTGTTTGCATTCAATAAAATGTGTGGTTTTTTCCATTAACCTCTGTCTGCTGTATTTGTTCAGCCACCCATGAGAGTTGCTGTCTTTGGCAGTAGGACTGCCATTGTATGGCTTTTTTACACATTGCCAAATGTATATAAGGCTATTCCACCCAGCCTCCAGAGATCAGCAGTCTGAACATGGCCTTTCTCTCTCCACCTCTTGGTCTCCTTTCCAGACATCTATTTTTCTGTGCCTGGAGAGCAGCTCTCATTTGAAGCAGTGGAAGACTGCAGTTCAGTACAGCAGTATTGTAGCCTGCTTCATGTATCACTCGGAGGTGGGTATTCCAGTGAGATGGAAGTGGATTGTAGTAAAAGTGGACACTTTGTTTGCTTTTCCCCAACTATTCCTCCTCCGAAAGTGTTTGTGCTTGATGTTTATGGTTCTAAGCATGGTACTGTGATGGTCACCTCAGGTGAAACTCCTCTTTGTGGTAAGCACCAGTGTTTCTACACTTCAAAGACATGAAACCTACTCTTGATCTCTTGCCAGTTTGGGGAAAATCTTTAATGGCTCCTTGCAAATTGATCCAGTGAATGTCTTGAGGTTTTCTATAGAATGAGTAGAGAATAAACAAATCATACACTTATTTTTCTTACCCTAGTGAGAGGTTGTTTCTAGACCATGTTATTAAAAGCTCATGCCCACAAACACCAAGGAGTGCAGAGGAGAGGAACAATGCTGGGGCAGATACACACTAACTCTGCTCCTCCCAGAGCTGTCAGAGGACCATAGCCTTGGTGTCTGGGTAGGAGACCTATCCCATGGAGTCAATGGGAATGGATCACCTTGTGGGTTAAAGAGAGGCTAGTCCCTCTGAGGGGCACGGGATGCATGGAAAGAGCATTTGGGGACTGTACAACAATTGTTATGGGATGTGTAGAGGGGAGATCAAAGGCAGGAAAAGGGAGTGATTGAGGATGGGTAGCACCATGGGAAGAACTGACAGGAAGAGGGCACAGGAGGAGGTGGCTGCACGTACACAGTACACTTGTCTGGCCATGCCCTGTGTATCATCAGTGCGGTCTGTCCTGTCTTCGTAACAGGTTTTTTTCTGTTGGTTTTGGTTTGGTTTTTTTCTTTTTTTTTTTTGTTCTCTGCGCATGCAATCTGTTCTGTGCAAGTGGATCTAAATGCCAGCAACTGGACAGACCTGGGTGCATGTATATTGTGTGGGTGTGTGTGTCCTTGTGTTATCACCGGCAAAATCAAGTCAGAGTAGCAGGTAAGTAAGGGAGACTTGAGAGCCAGGACACAGCATGGCTGCAGGTCTGGCTAAATGCTTTGAAGATGTGTGTGAGTCGGCTGCTCAAGCTCCCAGGAGCTACTGCTGGGTCTGGAGACCAGCTGAAAGAGAAGAGTTCGGACCTGTGTGAGGACACTGGGAGACCAGGGAATCCTGGAGCCAGCTGCTGGGTAGAGCCGGTGTCTAAGGCTAACTCCCGGAGGGCTCCAGGCTGTGTGTGTGCATGTCTGCATCCCACCACTGCAGCAGGGCTGCAGGCCTTGAGGATTTGCGTGTTCTGGTGCCAGCAACTAAGGAGAGCAGCTCAGGCTCCAGGGCGTGGAGCCAGCTACAGGATGGCTGGTCTCGGGCACTAGAGGGATCCGTCGTATACATATGTGTTTCCCTCTAACAGGTTCATCCTGATCAGCCAGAGCTGGGAAGAGGATTAGGCTGTTTGTGCTGTGCTTGCATGTCTGCTGTGCTCTCTGCCTCCGGCCAGTCATGTACAGTGTGTGTGCATTTATATACGTGCACGCATTATTGTACTTGGAGATTTTCTGTGCGTGAGTGCCTATTGGGAATACATGCTCGGGCTTGCTACTGGCTGTACCCTGAGGACATGGAACTGAACAGCCTCTTCTCTATCAGGCCAGCTGATTCAGCAGCTCCTAACACTTCAAGTTGGAAGGGACCTCTCGGAGCAGGGTCAACCAGAGTAGGTTGCTTTTTAATACCTTAAAGAATGAGATCTGGATAATCTGTTCCAGCATTAACAACTCTTACAGTAAGTTTTTTTCTCACCTTCAAATGGAATTTACTGCATTTTGGTGTGTTCCCACTGCTGCTTCTTTCACTGGATACCACTGAGGAGTGTCTGGCTCCTTTTTCACTCCCATCAGGTATTTATACACAATGATAAAAGCCACCCAAACATTCTCCTCTTGAGGCTGAACATCCCCCAGCTCTCTCAGCCTCTCCCTGTATGTCAGATGCCCTAATCCTTTCAAAACCACAGTGGCCTTTCACTGGACTTGCTCCATTAAGTCCATGTCCTTCTTTGTACTGGAGACCCCAAAATTGGATGCACACTTCAGGCGTCTGACCAATGCTTAAATAAAGAGGGATAATTGCTTCCTTCCAGTTACTGGTGATCATTTGCTGAAATGCAGCCCAGGTACTGTTGTCTTCTTTTGCTAAAGGGCTCAGGTGCAACTTTCTCTTCACAATGACCTCTAAGTCCTTTCCTGCAAAGCTGCATTCCAGTCCCTAGCTTGTACTGGTGCATGAGGCTATTCCTCCCCAGTTGTGAGGCTCTGCATTTCCCTTGGTTCAACTTCCTGAATCTCCTCTCTTCTCATTTCTCCCCCCTATTAAGGTCCCTCTGAATGGCAGCACAACTATCTGATGCATCAACCACTCCCACTTCTCTATCACCTGCAGTAACAGGCCAAAGTTTACATGTGCGTGACACAAGCTCACAATCTTGTGGCAGCCTCATCAGGACTTACCTGCTAGCTTGGGTATCTGCCAGGTAGCAACTTTACTGGTTATCTATACTTCATGTTAAAGACATCTATTACTAAGACCGATATACTAAAAACTCAAGAGCTTTACTTTTCAGCTCTCTCTCTTGCTATAGTTACAGTGACTTGAATAGCCGTGGTCTGTGTTGAATAGAAACTAGCCTTCTTGCATCAGGTTGCAGTTCTTTAGATCTCTGCTTCTTAGCCCTCCTGTCAACTATGGTTATGCAAGGCCTTCCCAGAAGCAGCAGTGTTAATTTATAGCCTTAAGAATTTAGAGCATTATACGGTTATGGTAACACTGTTATCTCCAGCAAGTCACATTGCTGAATGTGTAGCACTCACCTTCACCAACTCAGACTTGAAAAATCAATCTTGAGGTAGCTACTCTTCCCAATTGGGAGAAAGTTTTAGGAACATCAGTGAGAATTCTTCTTTCTCCTGGACAGTCTAGTCTGCAGGAGAAAAAAGTACTACTCGCATGTATTTAATCAAACACAGCAGTAGTTGCTAATATTTATGATTTAGGAATAATCACAGGATCTGTAAAGAGATGGACTTGGATGTTAGATAGATATGCAAAAAAAAAAAAAAAAAAAATCTGAAGTGACCAGCTGCAAAGGTATCCTTTAATCCTAATGCAATTGCACTTCCATGTTACATCTGCAGTTAAACGGAAAAAGACCATTGGCTGAAACAACTAAAGATGGATGTAAGGACCCTGCTGGAACTTATGATATGTATGCTAAAGGTCTCAGTCACATTTGAAATAAGCCAAAGAATTCCAACACAGCCTGCTCTGCCACAGGTTTATTTACAAAATATTATTTACAGACTATAACTGTCTTGAGATCTGATAAATAATAACATTTCCTCCATAGAGAAGGAGTAAGACAGACCACCTACACATTTTTCTGTTACAAATACCCTATTCCAGCCAAACAAGACTATTGTCTCCTTTAAAAAGGGGCAGAGAAAAATGGATATGTAAAGGGTTTTCTGTCCATGGCATAAGAAAAGGTATTAAGCAGTTTGGAGAGATGTAAATCTCCCCTCTGAAGTGTGCATGTGCAAAACAGCAACATGCTGAGGTTATGTGATCACACGAGTTGCAGCGGGGTGTGCTTCTACTCCCAGTTTCTTCTCCAAAGAAAGTACACCTCAGGGTGGTGTTCATGGCAAGAATAGCTGCATTAAAAAATATATGCCTTACCAGCAGCCTTGTGAAGGACTGAATAGTTTGTTCCTGATGCAAAACAAGAAAGACAGAAGGGTGCTGAAGTGAGAAGGAATGTGTGCCAAGGAGTGAATGAGCCCTGTCTCTACCTGTCTGTATTCTTGTGCCTGCTCCCCGAATGTTCCAGTCTATCTTGAACCCTCATCTCCAATCTTAAAACGTTATCCACCACCCTCTACCCACTTTGTATTCCATCTGATATACTGAGGGTCTGAATATGGACTGAGGGTCAGTATATGGACTACAGGGCCTACTTAGCGCTGCACAAAGCAGACTGCAGAAGACAGGGCTGAGAGCAGTTTCTAAGACCAGTGCTCCGAAACATACTGATGGCTGCTGTAGAGCTAAAGCAAGGGGGAACAGAAATGAGAGCAGGTGGTGTTGCCTCATGAGCTTTTTCAGTTCTGGTTGTTTTGCTTTGCTTGTCCAGTCACTCATTTGGAAGCAATTGCCATAGGAATGATTCCAAGTGATATCTGGTAAGGATGGGCATTTTTCAAGCTTAAGAATGCAACAACTGATCACTCCTTAAAGCCTTGGATGCTGCACAAGATCCTCTTCTGGTGGCCTGGAAGTGACACTCCCATCTGTTTCAAGTCCCTGAAGGAAATGGGAAAAGAAAGGAAAAAATGAATTGCTGTTCTTGTTCCTTAGGGACGAGGCTGTGGGTAAGGGCAGAAACAGTTACCAAGCATTAGCTCAAAAAGCTTCCTTTCCCTCAGTGCCTCCTAACGCACCTGCCTTTTCTCTAGAGGGAAGAAGCTTCTAGGTATTCCTGCCCTTCTCTGGCTACCTCTGCCCACCCAGTCAACTGACCTCTCCCACCTTGTGGCTAGGCCTGTGCTCCGAGTAAATCAAGACTTGTGATTAAATCAGCTTGTGATAGGGGCCATGTCTCAACCCTTCAGCAGGTCTGTGCCTGCTCATTTGTTTCATGCAACTGTCATGGTCGGAGCCGGCTGTACAATCCCAACAAAATAACACAGCTGTGTCCTGAGCCCTTCTGAGGAGCCCAGAAAGATTTGCTCTATAATACTACAGTGCCTGGCTGATGGAGTGGGGGGGGATATCACTAGTCCATATGGAGTTTGTGGCAAGGAAATTATCTTACAAAGTCCTACAAGCATGGGGAGATGATCAGGTTAGAGAACTGTTTGCTGTCTATTCTTTCCCCTTGCTGTTTGTGTCTGATGTGAGTTCAGAGCAGCTGAAGACCCTTGAAGAGCCTCGAGCATGGACATGGATAGTTAGGGAATTAGTCTCACAGTTTGGGCTGCTCCCAGTTCTGGGCTGATTCTTCCCTTTAAGGTCGAGTCCAGTCCACTTCCATTTAACTGCATGGACAAGGATGGAAAGAAGCCTTCCCAGTAAATACAAAAAAAAATTTAGATCGCACAGGGACGAGCACAGCTACTTGTAGCACAGCCTGAGGTGCCTTGCGGGAGCTTGGCCTGCACTTACTCAGCAGTGAGCTCCAGAATGGACTCCATGGTGTCCAGGCCGGCAGTGCGGAAGTTGGAGATGTAGCGCTTCATGCGAATGGATTCCAGCCACTCCGGGATGGACCGGTAGGGGATCCCATCAGATCCACTGCAGCTGGGGAGACGGAGTGTTACCCTAGAGACAGATAAACTCTTTGTTAGCCAGGCAACCACCTGAAATGGACAGCACTAGGAGACAGTAACCAAAGGGGAAGCAAGCACCCTCTGCCAGGGCTGAGCCAAAGAATCTGCTCTCTGCACAGGGAGGTCACAGCAGGCCAATGGCTCTGCCCTTTGTCACCAGGAGACAGAGATGACCACGATCTTCTGCACACAGAGCACTCAAGGTGCATCCTTCCAGTCTGCAATGCTCACACTGTCTCTCCTGCTGCTGGGGACAGGGAGGTGAAGTGACCCAGTTAACCCCTCCTCCTCTGGTGACAGCCTGCTTACCTGGGATCAAAGTCTGCAACAGGCCGGAGGAGCTGGGGACTTGAGATGAAATGTTGCAGCTGTGCCCGGATTTCCTGGAAATGAGGCCTCCTCATCCGATCGTGTGACCAGCAACTCTTCATGAGTTCGTAGAGGATAGATGGGCAATCCACAGGCGGGGGGAGCCGGTATCCATCCTCTAAGCTTTTCATCACCTGCACAGACGACAGAGAGAAATCTGAGAGTGCAGAAGAGGAGTCAGAGACCTCTGGGAGCAGCCATTCACCACTTCACAGTGTGCAGACAGGGAGGGGTTGGTGCAGATTACACATCTATGACACAGGGTTTAGGCAGCACAGCACAGGATCAGGACACCTAAGGGATGCCAAAAACTGAAGTGGCATATGCATGTATTTTCAGTCCTTTACGAGTTTAGGTCCCATTTGCCACTCAGGACATGTTCATGAGAAGTGAGCAAAAGTGAGGACCAAATGGTCCTGGCACAGGCACAGTGAGAGAAGGGGAACCAGACTCTGAGGAATAATTTTAACAGCATGTGCTGAGCCTAGAATGAGACCAGACATAATGCACCAGAGCCAGGAGAAGGAAGAGAGAACGCAGGAAGGAGAAAACAAAACCAATAGACAGTATCTCCAGATCCAAATGCCATGGCTGATTTAACCACTCTTTAATTTGGCTTATTGCTGTTGACACCTCAACACCTACTGCCTTTGACTTGGTTGCACTGATTTTTAGAAGGGAGGGAAACACAGTAGTTATGTGTCCAAAACAAAGTCAAGACTGCAGACTAAGGGAGATCTACAGAACTTTTTCCCACATGCCTCGTTTATTTTTTAAATCAGCCCTTGAACTCAGTGTCTGTTACCTCTTGATTGGTCATGTGCCCATATGGCTTGTCACCAAATGACAGCACCTCCCACATGACAATTCCAAAGCTCCAGACATCACTGGCTGAGGTGAAAATCCGATGAGCAATGGCCTCTGGGGCTGTCCATCGGATAGGAATCTTACCACCCTGTAAAAGAGCAGAAACATAGTGTATCCAGCATGTATCACTGAGTTGTATTTCTCCACTGTTTTCATGCAAGGACCTTACAAAGTGGTTCACAGATTGAGCCCACTTCATCTGAAGTGACATGTAACCACCCAAGGGAAATTTCTCAAAAGAAGAGAAATATTCATGGAAAGTAAATGAGTTTAAGCCCTCTGTTCAGTTGAACGCTACTCAAAATCTCTGCTGTGGGAGTAAGAGCCTGACACCAGTCACAGCCCTGCTTTGAAGGACACCATGTATTAGAATTACTGGAACTTTCATTGAAAGAGACATGAAGATGACTCTAGTCCAAAACTCTGATCACAGCAAGGATGTCTTCAAAGCTAGATTTAGTAACTGAGTCCAAGAGATCAGACCTCTTATTTTCCTTCTGATTTTAACACCACACTCCCTCTGAACTTCTTAGCAAACAAAATCAACATGGACTCCTGAGACAAAAGTACCGCCTTCTGAATCATCCACACCATGACTTGCAATTTTAATACAGGTTTTCCTCAGAGCCTACAGTTAATTTACAAGGCTGAAAGATTGGGTTTGCATTACCTTGGTTTCATAGGTTCCCTCTGCGTCGTTCTCCAAAATTCGAGAGAGACCAAAGTCAGACACCTTGCATTGGAGACTGCGTGTTACCAGGATGTTGCGAGCAGCCAGATCCCGGTGCACATAATTGTGTTCTGAAAGGTAGGTCATGCCAGAGGCTATTCCCTGCAGCATGCTCACAAGCTGCACAGGGCTAAATTTTTCCTCATTCTCCTGCATGGAAGAAGAAGTGAAACAAGTGACATTGATCCACTTGGTTTCTAGTCACTGACCTTATCAAAAAAAAAAGTGGGCAGTGGTGAACAAGCAAAAAGGCAATGCTGCAGCCCAAAGGCCCCAAGAGGTTCTCACTAAGGGACTGGTGGTGCTCTCCAGAGTCATCATTAAGCAGTTGCATGTCAACTACCAAAGACAGCACTCTAGTCACTGAACAAACTGCATGGCATCAAGCTTCTGCTGCTGACACTGGAAATGTCGGTAAGCAGAAATTAAGTGGATGTCTGAATCTTATTTCTAGTTTTATTTTAGGGCCTTAAATCCAGGTCAGGTGCAAGTCCTGGCAGTACGCAAGCCTATTACAGATCGGAGTTTCTCACCCGGAGGAAGGTATCCAGTGCTCCATTTTCCATATACTCAGTGATGATCATCATTGGCCTCCCTTGAGGAAGACAAGAGGGTTTCAGCCTTTCTCAAATTCTCCTACTCATGCCTTTCAATGCTCTCCAGTATTCCCCAACACAGAGAACCATGTCCAACCCCAGCTAACACCCCCATTCCCCTGGCACAGCTGGCTGCCTCTTCTCCTTAGACATCTCCCAATGGTCTTGTAGTCCTCCTTGTGTCACACATATAACCCTGCAGCATCCCTTACACCACCTCGACTTCTCATCTACTCACTAGCCCTAGAAGATCTCCCCTAACACTGCCTCAGGACTCTGTTGGAAATCCATACCTCTCCTCCCTTCCTCATTCTCTGACATGACAATGCCAGTCTTCTCCCAGAACAGCCTCTCTGACAGCAAACTCTCTAAGAAAGGCCTGAGAAATGTGCCAGTTTCTGCTCTCATCCCAGGACTCTCTCACACACACTCTTACTTACTTTTGGTGACAACTCCCTCCAGACGTACAATGTTTGGGTGATTGAACTGCCCCATAATTGTTGCTTCACGCAGGAAGTTCCACCACTGTGAGTCTGAATATGTTGATTTCAGAGTCTTGATGGCAACCACAACACGTTCTTTCCCCGGCAGCCGCAGGGACCCACGATAGACCTCCCCAAACTCCCCTGAAGACAGCCAGAGGCAAAATGTCACAGATGAACTCAAGGACAGGCAGCAAAACAACAGCGTAGTGGAACTGAAAGATGGGGAGAGCAATAAGTAACTCACCCTCTCCAATCACATTCTCCATAGTGACACAAGAGACATCCAGTTCCTTTGTGAATTCCAGTACCCCTCTGCTGGGGTCATCATATGGTTGCAGGTCTACATAGGGTTTCAACCAGACCTTCTCTATGGTAAAGGGAAACAAAAGAGCAAATTAACCTGTCAATTCTTTGGACAACCTTTTTAAAGCATAACTATAAAAGCAGAAGTGAATCCATGGGCTTCTGACAACGGCAGTAAAAAAAATCTACCAAACCCACATTGAAGAGAAGAACTGTTGTGGGAAGAGGCAAATTACATCAGCAAAGCCATGCCAGTGTCTGGTTTCAAACTAATGTTTCGTTTCATTCCTTCCAACACATTCCACGCTTCCCCCTGGTTTTATAACCCCTTTGAAGCTCACCTCGCTCAAAGCCCGAAGTATTGTAATCTGGCCGTGCGTGTCTCCGACGAGCCCTCCTGGAACATCAGAAAGAGTCGTGAAAACAAAATGGTCAGCAAATAGCAAAGGGAAAAGCAAGACTTCCAGGGTGTCTGCCCTAATTAGTTAGGGACAGAGATTAGGGTAGCACAGAGCAAAGTGGAACCAGACACTGGATCTACTTGGAAAAGTACAGCTAGCAATAAAATGTGATGCTTCATTAACATTTAGAAATGGAGCTTTGTTTTCCTACAGGGAGTTTTGTGCTGAGTTACAGACGAATTTCTGTTTATTTCGTGTTTTCTGTATGCTTTCAGTAGAATATCTGATCTTCTTAAAACCAAGCAATAGCAGCCTTATAGACATTGAGAAGGAAAGTAGAATTCTGTATATGGGTAGAGGACTCCAACATTAACGGTATCTGGAAAATGGTTTGAAATTACTGGATACATGTATTACCACTCAACTGGTCAGCAGCTATAGAAATGATTGTACCATAGCAATGTTTTTATTCCTCTGTCATGATAACAATACTACACTGCTGGATTATAACAAAACTGAGAAATCACCACATTTTCCTCTGTTCTCAACAGCAAACATTATCTTACAATATCAATCCTTCCACTCCTGCTAATCAAAATTACTTACTGAGACCCTTTCCATCTTGCTGCAGCACACTGGTGTTTTTCTTCTCTAACTAACATCTATCTATACAATATCCTGTGAGAAATCAGAGCCTCCCTTTCTCAAGCTCCCATAGCTCAGCTATTCCTACATCTATACCTTTTTCAATACCAAAAATCAATACTTACTTTCGCCGAAACATGAGAAATCCCAGAATTAGCCCAATAAATAGGAGAACTCCGAAGATAATAGAGACTATGACTCCACCAGACAGAGCTCCCGTGTCTGCAGAAACAAAGAGAGAGGCAATAACACTTAAAAGACCAATATCTATTTGTCTGGAACACACCAGCCAGCTTCTACCAGTTAATGGCATTAGGCAAGTTACAGCCATTTGTCTTCCAGGCAGCAGAGCCACCAGATGGGAGTCCTATCATACTGTTATTCATGTGCACAGAGCACCTTCTGGTGGTCATCTGGTTGACTCTTATCTACAACCTTGGTCTTCCAGTTGAGTAATTTATCCCTACGTCTGATTTCCTACTTAAATTCTATGACACTTTCAAAAATTAAGAACAGATGTTCCTTCCCTCCCACTCCTCTCCAACAATCCTTTCAGATCAGGCCCTTCTTCCTGCTCAGTAGCTGATTTAAACTATGGCAAAGCAAAGACACGATTTTCCCCAAAAGTCTAGAGTGACTCTCTTCTTATTTATGAAATTAATTACATGCTCCCCTCCCATCAATATCTGGGGCTGGTCCTTTGCCTAATTACCCTGACAAAAGTCCCTCTCTGCTTAGGACTCCTGAAACAAGTCCTGACTTACAAACTTGCAGTCTAACATCATATTCCTGTTTTCTCAAAACTGAGCATCAGGTGGTTTCATTCTGTGATTGGACAGCTTTCAGATAGTGTTCACATAACACAGGCTGTCTCCTTCCATTTAGGTTCTCAAGCTAAAGCTAGGCATTCCCATAAAGTATATTTGAATTCATCAGAGAAAATGCTAAATTACCTCTGTTGGTGTTCTTAAAACTTATTTCCCATAATTAAGGAAAAAAAAAAAACAACTTAAAATGCATTAATGGAGAAGTAATGACAATCTACATCTTTTTGATATTTTCCCAAAAGAGATTTAGGAAAACATCCAGAAGAAAGAAAGTCCCCAAATACTTTTTTTTTAAATAAATGAGCAGATTTTAAAGCAAGGAACAGATGATACAGGGAACTGTGTGGGGAAGTGTTTCCTAACATCTAGTCCAATGGTCAGCATCCATAAAGCCTAATTAACACTAGTTATTCTTCCTCAATTTGATGCTGACTCATTTTTAAAAATCACCAGCTTAGTTAAGCAGAAATCAAGAGCCAATGTCCTTGTTTTGTTAAAATTAAAAAGCTAAGATTTGGAAGGTGAAATAGTATCTTTTATTAGTAAAATGCACAAGCTTTTAGATATATAGGACTTTTGCAGGAATTTAAGGGATGTTAATTATCAAATTCAGATTTAAATAAAAAATTGCCACTCCTTGCAAATCCTGCTCCACTAATACTCCTAGACTATAACAGCTCAACAATGCTCCTAGTATTATCAAACAAGAACTCTCATCAAATGATACCTTGCTGGCACTTCTTTTTAATCCCTTTCATATTCAAAATACCTTTGTCTTGGCATGATAAGGTGATCAACTTTTATTTGATCACCTTATAAAATAAGTATAAAATCACTTTATAAAATAAAGCATCATCTTGATGAAAGTATTTTCTAACTTATTCTTTCTTAATCAAAACAACTGTGCATGCTAATTTACATCTTTTTCATAAGGCCTTTGTAGTACATTATTTAGTTGGTTAAACATAATTTTTGTTATCATAATTTGTCACTGTGACTTCATGAAGATTTTACCAAAAGCTCCTGGTGCCAAAAAGGGCCCAACCATTATACTCCAGTAATGGTATGCCAACTCCTTATCAGCTTTTACACTGTTGATTTAACTATTTAGTTACATTAAGGTATGCCTTAGCTTTCTTCTGTGTCCTTATTTCATTACAATAAAACTAGTCTTTCGAATGCAGCACTTCAATACATGGATTTCTAAAGTTATCCACAGGGTCAATAGGAGTCTGTGGAATGAAGAGAGAGCAAACTCCATTACAGGAAACTTTAGATTAAGGGGAGGTTTCTGGGTGACTCAGGGAAAGAGGTGGTTGGATGTCAGGCTTATATGAGATGTTCTTTGGCACAGGAGAAAGGTCTTCTTGTGGCCCTGACAGCCTGGCCTTCTACACATTGTGCTTTGCCGAAAAACTTTTTTCAGTGGCACACACCATCTCTTTGGGCAGAGCCACATTCAGGAGCTGGACTACATAAAGTGGAACTGATAATACTGGAAAAAATAGTGCTGAGGTCCTGAGTTCTCCTTTTCGCTAGTGACTGGCATGAAAAAGGAGGCATATGGCAATCATTTGACCAGCATTCAAACTTAGAAACATTAGCCAAAATTAAAATGTCTTTCAAGAACTAAATGAAAGTCTGGTTAACTACTGTGCCAGTACAACACACTAAACTGAGACTGATCAGGTCTAAAAGGGAAAGTACAAGCAAATTTTATAAGACAGCAAGGAAACAGGAAAAATGCCTTTTGTCTTTACAAAGCAACAGGCTTGGCTCTGGTGACAAGGAACTCGGGAGTGTGGTGTCTTGCCTTACAGCCAGCAGAACACAAAAAGAGATCCATGTACCATGTGAATATACAATCTGATGGGGAAGTGAGTTTCTCCTAGATGGGATACCACTGCTTGTCCTTTACCTGGCGGAAGGGTGCGGAATTCCTGCTCTGGGGAGTAGGGCCCAGGCCCGAGGGGTGTGATGGACCTCACACGGAGCAGGTAGGCTGTGTCTGGCTGCAGGTCTCTCAGAGTGACATTCGGCTCAAGAAGGTGCTTCACTGTGTAACGTGCCTCCTCTCCCTGCAGGAACCAAACAGGATCAAGTACAAATGCATGCTGAACAAGAGGACACTTCTGCCCCTTTGGGTGAAAGGGGGAAGAGCAAACCAGGCAGGCCATACCTTCTCAAAGAACATGACCTCATACTCCACTGAGGTCCGGCTGCGTTGCCGTGGGGCGAGCCAAGAAACAGAAAGACTACTGTCATCTCTCTGTGTCAGGATAAACTGGGATACTGTCACTGGAGCTGCAGTGGGAGAGAATAGAGAACATGAGGGAGAAATACAAACAAAATGCAAGCTACATCCTCTCTCCACCAGAAGCTCTGGTCATACCATGCAACTGGACTTAGTCTCATTGCCACTGTCATTTTTCTGTTGTGTGGTGGAAAGGAAATGAGGTCTCCAGTTGTAATTAATTGCTTTCCATGAATAGTATGCTTCTGCCCCAACAGTGGAAGCACAACTTTGTCTGGCCCTCAAAACAAAATCAGTGTTCCAAAGAATTACATTTATTCCAGGACTGCACTGAAAGTGCCCAATTTCAAATAAAAATGTTAGGATTTTATGCTCCTACAGTAGCAGTAGCACAGCTATCCTATGTAGATTTATGAATGCAGCTGCATTGCGTAAGGGTACAGTGAAACTCAATGCTCAAAATCTCTCAGCTGACTGCAAATGCATGCTGTTCATGAATAAAAAGATAATTCTCAAGAGTCTGCAAGGACTGAGGAGTTAAGCCTGGTTCTCTCCTTGTCCTTCATCATCATCAGGAAGTGATGAGGCAAGCCAAAAGTAGCTCTGCTTTTCTAGCTCAGAGTTGTGCAGCCCACGCATAGCATCAGGAAGAAAAGTCATATTTTGTTACTAAATTAGAACCCAGGGAATGCACCAAGGGCTGTTGAGCACTGTGATGTCACTTTTCTATAATCACATTTCATAGTGCTCTGGAAACTATTTACAGGACAGCCAAACTAGCCAGATTGAAGCTAACCTAGAGAAATATGTCAAGATTTAACATCCTCATCTCTCCATGCTTCCAAAGCCTTTTTTTTTTTGCAGTTACACCAGGGTTCCTGTTTTGTTTGATGTTTTGCAATATCTGAGTCACGGGAAATATTTCATGACACAGCCCTCGTTCTTCCTGTCACACAGGTAACAATAGGCTGTGTGACAGGGAAAGCTTCATCCTCCTCACCTCTGTTAAGTTCTTGGTGAATTCATAGATCTTGGTGGATAATGATTACTGCTACTTTGATTTGCAAGGAATATGACTAAGGGACTTTACATGCCAGAGGCAGAGGTACTCTAGAATCCTTATCATACCATACCAACATGTGTGTCAGGCAGAAGAAGATGGAGAAAACTTATATATTCAGAGATTCCTCTTCCTTTTCATGATGAGCAGGAAGAAATTCTCTCTGCTTCTGCTAACCTGCATGTCCAACTGAGACCCAGACAGCTGGAGCAGTTCTCTGTGGAGCAGGTCCCATTCCTGAGACACCATTATGGGCCTCCACAGTGAATGTGTAGTTGGTGTAAGCTTCTAGGCCATCCACGTCCACTGCAGGTTTCGTGAGACCAGAGGCACCGGGGGAGAACACCACGCCAGCCTCACAGGGCTCACAGGACGGGAAATGGCAGCGCTGGCAGAAGACTGTGTAAGTCAGGTCCTTCCTCCCGCCGTGGTCGCTGGGCGGCTGCCACCACAGACTCAGCTGGGTGCCAATGAGGGAGAAGCTGACATTGCGGGGAGCTGAGGGTGGGCCTACAGGGAGCACAAAAGAAGTGTTAGATCCAGCTGTTAATGCCCAAAGTTCTGCAGCAGCTTCCCATCTGCTGATGCATTTCAGATGGAGCTCTCTCCACACCAGCCTCTCCCCCTCTCTGATCTCTCATTCCCATTTTCCAACCTTTTGTTTCCTTCCCCATATCCTTGTTCACAGAATCATGGAATGGTTTGGGTTGGAAGAGACCTTAAAGATCTTCTAGTTCCAACCCCCCTGCCATGGGCAGGGACACCTTTCACTAGACCAGGTCCCTCCAAGCCCCATCCAACCTGGCCTTGAACACCTCCAGGGACAGGGCACCCACAAGCTGTTCCAGTGTCTCATCACCCTCATTGTAAAAATTCCTTCATATGTCCCATCTAAATCTACCCTCTTTCAGTTGAAAACCATTGCCCCTTGTGCTGTCACTACAGGCCATGGTATAAAAACCCTTTCTTCATCTTTCTTGCAGGCCCCACTAGGTATTGAAAGCCCACAAGATGATCTCCCTGAAGCTTTCTCTTCTCAGGCTGAACAACTCCAACTCTCTCAACCTTTCTTCATAAGAGAGATGTTCTATCCCTACAATCATTTTTAGGGCTCACCTCTGGATCTGATCAAACAGATCCATGTCTCTCTTGTCCTAGGGGCCCCAGACCTGGATGCAGCCCTCCAGATGAGGTCTCACAAGAGCACAGTGGAAGAAGAGAATCCCCTCCCTCGCCCTGCTGGCCACATGCTTTTGATACAGTCCAGGACACATCTGGCTTTCTGGCTGCAAGCTCGCACTGCCAGCTCATGCCCAATTTTTCACCCACCAGTACCCCCAAGTTCTTCTGTGTGGTGCTGCTCTCAATAAGTTCACCCCCCCCCAGCCTGTGCAGACATTGTTCTTTCTTTCTGTGTGCAACTCACGGGTGCAAGCAATGTTCTGGCCCTCCGAAGGTGCTCGGTAGAAGCCTGCATTGCAGGAACAAGATGTAGCCCCTGACTCATCGGACAAGCTGTTGGGGGGGCACTTCAGGCAGTGTTTAGCATCCAGGGAGTGGCGGTAGAACCCTCGCTGGCAGGCTGTGGAAGGGCAAACAAGCCAACATAAGATAATCAGTAAACCCAGATCAACAAAAAAACACCTGGCAGCTTTGTTCAGCTTCTTGAACCTCCTTTATCTGCCTTCACTTTCGTAGTTCAAAGAAATATTTAGGTTGGAAGGAACATCTGGCAGTCATATAGATCAATCCTCTCACAACAGATAGAGAGAAGATGCAAACTCAAGGCAGCATCAGCATTATGACAGGACTTGTAGACTGAAGAAGGGGGATCTCATTCCTCACATGCTGTAAGAATATGGAATCCAGTCAGCCTCAGAAACTTTTTCCAATGTAAACCCAGACTGGTCCCCACCTTGCCCTTCAAGCTTTCCACACCATACATAAGAGCCATAAATAGTAGCTACAAATCCTTGCACTCCTCAGTCTTTTGCTTGCTGACTTCGTATGGGGTAGCCAGTAGGCTTTTTAGCAGAAGCATCTTTGCTGCTTTCAAGTGTTGTACCAGAGCATCACCCAGCAGGGCCCTGGGGAATATCTAGGAAACTATCAGTTCATCTAACAATATTGATGTAACTGGATATGGAGTTACAACACAGACTGCAGGAGAATAGGTGTCACGTGTTTCCTACTTCCAGTCCTAGAAAAATGAGCAGCCACATTCTCTAAGTATCTGACAACCTGTCATTGCTGTGTTACTATTAGTTCAATCTACAGAAGCAGTGGTCAGTTTACCAGTCATCTCAAGGTCAATGCTTCACTTCTACAGCTGTGTAGCAGGGAGGAGAAAATCAGTGACAGAGCTTAAGGCAACCTGTGAATTTAATGGTTTGCCAGCCTAAATGCTAAATGAATCGAATGTTCTTTAGATAAAGAAACAACCAAGCTATTGCTAATCAGAGGGTTGAGAAATGCATACACTAATTTTCTGCCAGAGCTACCACATTTGCATTTAAGTTGCGCATTGAGGGAATGACCCTTTTCATATTGCACTATAAAAGCAACAATATCCTGTGTAATCCCTCAGGAGATCCCAATGGAGAAAACCATCTGTTCAGGAGCCTCACACAAATGGCTCACTGTGGTGGAGTATAGCATAGGAAATGATTCTTTATCCAGAAGACAAAAAAAACCAACCCAGCCGTCAACTACGTGACACAGAGGAACACCTGAGGGACCTTGAAAACTTTCCACTAACACAGGCCAAACAAGACTACTCATCATCAGTTTGCAGGAGGGATGCTTAAAGAGCCCAGAAAAGAGAAATAATCACAAGTAGGAGCAACCAGCACGTTCTGATTCCACCAAATGACAGAACCACTCAGGAAAGTCTATCATGCTGAGATACTATGTGATTAATGATAGCAAAGGCTATTGAAAATAATTAAAAGGCTCGAGTATTGATTGTCATAGCACAAAGAGATTCCATTTATACTCCAGATCAAATTATCTCTTTGAGAAACAGGCAGTAAAAGTTACTTTGATCTTCAGGCTGCTCACAAATTGGAACACTTCTATATGCTGGACTGAAGATGAAAGTTTTGAGGCCTCCTGCCACTTTGCTCCAGCATAATATTTGAGAGCTCCTGACGTTGGATCAGTTTGGGTCAGAAGAGCTTTGACATGAAAAACAAAGGAAGTGCATGACCACATTCTTGTTTGACACAGAGGTTCTGATGTTGCCTGTGTAATACTACCTGCCACAGATAGGAGACAATATACCTACACTCTTATCAGGCTGAGACCACCTGCAAGTAAATTATAGAAATTTGGGGTTGGGAACCTTTGCAAGAACCACAGAATCAATTCAGCTGGAAAAGATCTCTGAGATCCTCCAGTGCAACCTGTGACCTAACACCACCATGTCAACTAGACATTGGCACTAAGTGCCATGCTCAGTCTTGCCTTAAACCACTCCGGGGATGGTGACTCCACCACCTCAATGAGCAGCCCATTCCAATGTCTAATCACCCTTTTTGTGGAGAAATGCTTCCTAATGTCCAACCTAAGCCAGCTAAAGACTATGTCCTCTTGTCCTGTCACTACTTGCCTGGGAGAAGAGACTCATCCTCACTGGGCTACACCCTCCTTTCAGGTGTTGGCAGAGAGTGATAAGGGCTCCCCTGAGCCTCCTTTTCTCCATGCTGAACACCCTCAACTCCTCCAGCCGCTCCTCATAAGACTTGTGCTCCAGAACAGGTCACTCCGACCCCAGGAGAGCCTCTGTTCCTCCAGTTCTGACCTCCAGTGCCACCCTAGCCCACCGCCCACATCTGCTGTGCCCACCGGCGGTGCCGAGCCCCTGCAAGCAGGCGATGCCCTGCAGGGAGACAACACCCTGGCGGAGAGACCGCAGTGCCTGAGCTGCACGGGCCGCTCCGGCGGAAGGGACAAACCCGGGCGCCGAGGCCAGGAGCGGGGACACCGGCGACACGAGGTGCCGGCGGCGGCCGGCAGGGGGCGGGAGCGGCCCGCGGAGCCCGGCCCGGCCCGGCC
>VWPU01012961.1:250106-317345 GCA_013398955.1 Callaeas wilsoni | reverse complement strand
CCCAGCGCGGCCGCCAGAGGGCGCGGGCACCATTCCCGCGGGTGCCGCGGCCGCTCGGCCCGCGCCGCTTCCTCCCGGGCGCTTCCCAGCCCGGCTGAGCCCGCCGCGCTGACCCGCACCCCGAGATGGGCACCAGGGGCACTTCGCCGCACCGGCACCGCGCGGCTCCGCAGCAGCACCATGCCTTCAGCCTGAACGACAAGGGTCTGCTTTCGGCAGGGCGAGAGCAGCCCAGGTGTGCCAGCAGAATCGAGCCACGGTGCCACGAACCTGACTCGGTGAGCTCGGAGAGCAGCCCGAGGACTCCCATAACTCATTTGGCCTCTGCGCTGACAGAGATGTACGGGATTGATATGCAAAGCAGAGAAGCGGCTGTGTTGGTGTCAGGGACAATTAAGGTCTGTGCTCCCCTGCCCATTAGCTGAGCGATTCGGAGCTGCTGGAGAGGTTTAGTCATTCCTGTGGGGGATAAAGGACATGGATACTCTGTCTGGGGATATTGATTGAGAAGGACACAAACAGTAGCTAGGATACTCTTTCAGTGACACAGAAGTTAATGATTTAGTGATTCACAGAAGAAAATCTGCCTTGCCACCTTCGGTAATTGTTTGCATTGCAGATAGTGCCACGTGAAGTGACCTTGTCAAATTAGCAAAAGCCCGGAGCACTGTGCAGCAGGTAACTCGCTGGCAAACTACGGACGTGAGGTTATCAGTATGTGCATCTCTGCACACGCACATGCACACTGTGTTTCATCCCAATTGAGCACAATTTCTAGGAGCTCCTTCTGGTACAGAGCAGTTCAGAGCTGGATTTCTGTTCAGCTAATCCCATCCTCTGGTGAAAGATCCCAAGAACCCCAACTCTGACTTTCTAACAGACAAGAAAACTAAAACCCCCTCCCCTTCTTTTCCTCTACATAGTACAACAGCAAAATTAAGAGACAAAACATTAGTGCAATCCTTCTAGGGATCCACAGGAAAAGGGAAACTGCCTAACTACTGGGGAACCACAGTGCTGTAGCAGAGTACAGTTGCTCCCCAATTTACTTGCAAGCCACAAGTACAGCAAAGCAAAGCAAATCTAAATGTGAAGCAAGCTCTCGGAAAGAGTAAGAAATGGGCTCAGCTGCAGGATTACAGGCCTCGAGAGACTCTTAATGGGCTACAGAGACTGTCACCTGCAGGCTACTGTTTGGCTCAAATTCACACTGGCTGAAAGTTTTCACCAGATGATGACTTGCTGGTGGTCTGTCTACAATAAGCCAGTGCCTTCCTACTCTTTTAATTTTTTTTCAAATTCACACTAGTTTTGCTATTGTGTCTGATTTATGCTTTCTTCTAACCTACATTGAGATTTTTTTTTTAAACATTTCATGCCTCTTTAGTAAATTCAAAAACCACTGGTGTGAAGAGGACACTTTTTGAAGCAGTCATTTAACTTTGCTCAAAAAGCCAATGGCCTGCATATTCAAAAGCACAGGTCTCAATGCTGCTACAAGCAAAAATATGTGAAAACTTTTGTTCTTCCTGTTTAGAAACCGCTGGGGTTTGCCTCTGGATGTGCAACATGTTACCCATCACATGGTAAAACTCTACGCAGGCAAAGCAGAGCAGTTTTACGAGAAGTGTGGCTGAGCATCTTCCCTCCAACTTGTCTGAGGAGAGGGGAATATAATTTAATATTAACGTGTCCACAGGGATTTGTAGCTTTTCCATTACAGTGCTCAACAAGAACAATACATTTCATGGCATCCATGCTTTTACAGACTATTGCGATGGAACCAGCCTGTTCCTGCTGAAGCTAATAGAAAATTAACTGTAGAGATCAATTCACTATATGCTGAAATATATACACTTATCAGACCCATATATACCCACTGCACCTCCCTCTGAAATGCACTGATGTATGAACATGTCTAAGTAAAAAGCTAGAGTGGGATTCAAGCATTTTCCCCTGAACACTTCCAATTATTTGCATTTAACTCATTGATGTGACTCCTGTTTCATTTCTGTGGCATTATAACCTGTGCAAAACTACAGTACCACTGGAGTTAAATCAGGACCAAGACTTTTAATGTCTCATCCTGATTTCATGAGGCATTAATTAAGGTACCTCAGGAGCACTGGGCACTCAATCTCTTCTTTTTTCTTAACTAATTAAAGAAAATACTTTAGCTAAAACCACAACTTCTTTCATGTGGGTAACTCATACCTTCCTCCCTCCCCCCGAAAATGTTCCGCATTAAGCATGTAAATCATATTGAACATTACCAACATAAAGGGAAGTGACAGATGACTGTGACTGCCATTAAATGTTTATTGCATCCCTGCCATGTAATGCAATTAGATGGCAAGGAACATGTAATGTGTATTGCTCTGGTGGGAGAATGGAGAAATTATTGAATTTTCTCTCTTAATCTATTTATATCTTGCAGTGGGGGCATTAGGTAGATTAGGCTAGAGACAGTGCCCCCAATCAGTATGCTAAGTAGTGTTTGTCACTCATTGCATTATATAGCAGCGACAGCCACGAGAGCCCCACACATTGCAGTAACACTGAATCAGAGGGAAAGTGGCTGAAGAAGTCTTCTGCTAGCAAAGTATTCTCTTAGTACCCATTCTTAAATGCTGCTCTTTCTCTCAAATAAGGGGCAAAATCCCTGTCCTCCCCCCACCCAAAAAAAAGAAAAAAAAGAAAAAAAAAAGGAAAAAGAAATCACTTTATTTCTTTCTTTCTAGGGACTGGTGCTACAGAAGTATCAACCCGCATGACGTGTTGCTTTAGTAGAACACTACTGTGCTCCTTCATCTGTGCTTTATATGCAGGTGGTTCTTCAGCCTCTACTGAGGCTGAAAACTTCAAAGATTAATGAACTCAGCTTCATGGCAGCTTCTGGAGGTAGCGAGGTAAAAAGGATCTCCATGTTAAAGCAGGGGCATGAAGCTATTAGAAGGTACAGGTACAAAACCACAAATAAAAGCAGGATTCAACATACCGTTCCAGCTTTTCTATTAATACACACCCCCTGGCATTCAAAAATTACACGTTCTCTCTGCAAACTCCAGCTCAGACCCTATGATCTCCTCAAGCATTTCCAACACCGGCTTTGCAGACTGGCATCTGCAGCAGGCTCTGTTGGGGCAGAGGGCAGGTTACATAGCTGTGGCTCCTGCCCCACCGCAGCCCCAGGATCACATCCTGCTCTGTGGCGGTCCTGATCCTAAAGTCTCAAAGACTCAGTATGGATCTATCAGCAGGTGTTTTTTCCAAAAGTTAATTAATCCTTTGAACACCTGATCTCAAAACTGTCCTCACATCTTGCTAATTCAGGCCTCCTCGGCAGATTTCTAGTGTTTCCTGACTGGAGCACAGCAATGGTCGTTAATGACAGGCTAAGTGGCCAGCTGTGGCTCCTTAATACCTCACGTAATTGCTGCTCTAACATCCTTCTCCTCCAAGCCTTGCATGTGTGTCTGAAGTAATGTATAGATAGCCCTAGAAACCAACAGCCTTTGTTCATCCACAGACAGATCATAAGCGGTCAGGAGCAATACAAGGCTTCTCTGAGACACCCTGCTGATGCACTTCACACTGTGGCAGCACCATTAAAAGTGTGTCTTTCTCAGAGGGTTAACTCAGCACTTGCTCTCCATGTTTGAGCTCTAGGCTTAGCTCAGCCCAGCCCCAATGCCTACGTGCTCTTCCTGAGCTTCTGTCGCCTCACCTTACTCCACGGGGGCAGGAACGTGTCTGGGGTTTCTGAAGCGCTATTCCGCTGCTCTTCATGCTGCAATAAGCTCTGCTCTTCTGATGAAATTTCCCAGAAAGCTGGGGAAGGACATGGCCATCTGCCTGGGCCCACAGCAGAAGGCACTGGAAGACAACTCCTCCTTATGTGACAGCCTGTGTCTTCTACAGACCCTTCCTAGGGGAAATGAAACCGAACCCCCGTGCAAAGCCATGGCTGCCAACCCAACGTCACAGTACAAGCAGTGTAATTTATTTCGTTAACTGCCTCAAACAGCTTTATCTGCAGTCCTACCACTCTCTAACCTCATCACCCCGGTGCCCTCGTGCCAAGCACCGTGCTGCAGTCACAGCCATGCCTAGCACCCAACAGCCTCGAATCCGCTCCAAAGGGCGTGCGGCTTCACATTTGGTGACAGAGAACTTGCAGCCCTGCTAGCACTGACTGCGGCGGCACCTCACGTGCAGAAGGTCTCAAGCTGCTGCTCTCACTCATGTCTGATGCTTGGGGTGACACTTGGAGCTCCTGCCACCTCCTTCAGTACCAAAAGCCAAACAGTAGAGAAAAGTCTAGGCAAAGAAAGTTCCACCTTCGTTGGGCAGGCTGACAACACTTACTGTTACATTACTCCTCTTGTGGCTGCCATGGGTGATATTTCAGGGGGATTCAGGTCACTCCACTTTAGGAACAGATCTAGGCCAGGAACTTGGAAAACAACGAGGACTATTCTGAACTCACCTGTTTGGCCCAAGAAACTTGAGAGCCATAACTAAACTGAGCTCCCACTCAAAATTTTCATTTATATATTAAAAACCTAAGAGGAGCAAAGACCTTCCACGAAGCCTTCATGCACCTCTCCAAGATCAAAGGATCATAAAGGTAGAAAGCTTCTTTCCTGAGAGTGGGCAATTATCAGGTGAGACTGTAAGTGCCCAGCAAAATCTGAACCATTTTGCTGCTTCCCAAGAGCTTTGCAGCAGTTGGGTTTTCACACCTTTTGCTTTGTCAGATGAAATATTTGAATTGCTCTATCTAATGATGGGGTGTATATTCACAATGAAAATCCCAGTCCTTTTCACAGTGTTATTTTTGACATTGAGCACAAGAATGCTAAAAGTTTCTGAGTGACACCTTTTCATTAAAGGGAGAAAAAACTGCACACATCTATCAAATCTCTAGATGCAATAATGTAATATGATTATTGCTAAAAATAAGACCAATTCATGGTACAAAAATCAATTCTAGCAATTTCCAGTGCTAGATATATTGCTTTTTTGTCCTTTTGTGTACAGTACTTCAACTAAGTGAAAGCTGACACTCAAAAGCTCTCATATGAAAGCTCAGCTTTTCAAGAAACTAATGTAAGAACCAGTAACTTCTCAAGCTCTAAAGGGGGCCAAATAGAGCCCTCCTGGAAAAACTTGTAACACAAAGTCAGTAGTGCTGCAGTTGTTGATATGTGGGCAGAAGCCTCTCCATGCAGAAAGGCTTGCTCTCCTCCTGTTTCCCAGCACTACAGTAATCTGGTGGCAGATAACTAAGCTGTAATATATATAGGCAAAACGTATATTTTCTTGAATGAAGACAAAGGAAACTCAGTCTGCCTGCCTCTCAAATTTGAGAGATTAATAGTATTACGAAGGGAAGGTTTTATTACCACATGTAAATCAGACTTGGAAAACCAAAGAGTGGAATAATACTCCTGTGGAGCCAGCGTAACACCACTTTGTGAATTGGCAAGTTATTGCATTTTGATATTTTTTAGCACTGCAGAGCATCTGCAAAACCCGTCATGCTATCTGATAATCTTTTGGTATTTGATAATACAGTACTAAAGGCACAAGTGAACAAAAGGCAGCCAGGGAATTATTTGTGAATTATATTATATTGGTATTCAGTAATTAAGCCTTAGAATTAGTTGGGAGAGGAGAGCATTAGACTTCAAAATTGCTCTACTGAGTACAATATTTGTCTTCTCTGTCAAACACATTTATTCAACTGAGTCATGCAGATCTGCTTCCAAGCTTTGAGACTTAATGCCTAGTGAAGGGCTTGAAAATGACTGATTCCAGCATTTACCATACACTCACAGCTGAATCCCCAATCCCTTTTCATTCCCAAACTTCAGCAGGCAGGCAGGATTGTAAGAATTCTATCCTTATTCTTTATTTGCAAGTATATCCTGGTTGTGTAATCTCACATAAAAAATACCAATTTCTCTGACTCCTTGTTTGACAGTAAGCTTCTGTAGGTAAATGTTTCTTACACAGCTAATCTTGTTTTTACTGAAGCCAGTTTATGAAAATCCCACAAACTTCACACAGAGCTGTCAGACAGTAAATGTTTGTCCCAGACTGCTAAAATTGAGTGGTTCGCCACCTTATAAAGGAGGTATCCATTAGAGCATAGATTTAACTGAAAATAAGAGAAATTATGGGCAACAAAGAGAGGAATTTTATTGTGAAACTGATACAAGGGACTATAAAACATCTGGAAGATGTTAGTGACTGCATTGGCTGAAATCACAGAGCATGCTATCTACTCTCTGAGAGCTGATTCTCCTTGACTTAAAGGGGAAAGAAAACCTCAAGCGAGATAGTGGATGAGTTGTTACCCAGCGTACGCTGGCACTCCTCATGCAGGCACTGATAAAATACCAGAGGGAGGCTCTGCCTGTGCTCCCTCTCCAAGGAGGGAGACAGCAAGCCTAAGCTCTTCCCTGACGGCTCTGAGCATCACCACTGACGGTCACTCCAGAAACACGGCGTGTGCTCAACCCCAAGAGCTGAAGCACCCCCCAGCCTCCACTGCTTATCACCTCTTTGGATACTCTGAGCAGGAAGGAACCACTCTCTCCTGACTTACCCTCTTTTTTCACTCCCCCTCGCCCACTTGCAGAAAGAAAAGCTTTGTTCGAAGTCTGACAGATTTTACTGTTTTCCTTTTTTTTTTCCCTGCCTTAGAGAGATTTTAAATGCTTAGATATTTTTGTCTAAAAAAATACTTGCAATTATAAAAGAATATATGCTCAGGTAAAATGCCTAATGAGATCATAGACGCAGAAGAACTGGCAGAAAGTGTTACAATTAGACTGGGAGATTACACTAACATACACTAATATGTTTCAGTTGCTTTTGTCTCTACTCTCCTCTGATATTCTCCTGGGCCCTCAGCAGTAGAGATTTAAAAATCTGAAAATCAGCCCTTCCCATCCTGTTCTGAAAGGCAAACAGTACCCTGCCATTGAAACAGATGTTTTGGTTGTGGGTTTTATTAATAAGAGGAGTGTGTTATGGAAAAGTCCTGTACAGGCTGGCTCACTTGTAGCTAACCTTGGGAATTCTCTGAAAAGGTAACATCAAGGTGAAGTCCCACCCCGACAACGCTAACGGAGGTCTTTCCACAGGCTGCTGTGGAGACAGGGCTTGACCCCCACCGTGTCCTGCCTCCACTTCACACCATCCCCCCTGCTTCAGGTACCAGCCCCACTTCACAAAACTTCTCAACTTTACCCGCCCCAGGCTACTACCGATGTTCCTTTTAACTTGTTTCCCAAGAAAAGTCTGACTTTTATGTGCAGTGTAAGTCAAAGGTGATAACAAAGCTGTTGAGATTTATGTTTCCTGAAACCCAGTAACTCAAAGGCGCATTTCGAAATAACCACAGCAATCCTGATTGGTGCTGAAAAACAGCAGCAAGAAGATAAAGTAGTGACAATACATGAATTATCATGTTCTTCTTTACAAGTTATATATGGCCTTATTTCTTTCTTAGTTTTATTTACAATCCAATCCGAGTATTATCCATCTACGTTTGCTGGTTTTGCCAGTATTCGTGAAATCATTTTCATGGAAAATTTTTATGTACACTTTCCTCCCAAAGTCTTTGTGTTGGCAATATACTATTTCACCTGGCAAGGCATACAAAATATTAAGAACCATTCCTACTACCTAGCGCCAGAAAATAGTAAATCACAAGTATGCTGCTGACACCCCTAGATATGCAATACATCTTAAATACAAATTTTCAGACAAATGATCAACCACACCGCAACCCAATGGACTTTAAAGAATCACAAATAATTTCAGTGCTACCTTATGCAGATGCTGAAAAATAGTGGTGAGGATGACCGAAGGAATCATAGAAATGAAATTTAGTGACACACTGACAAATATGCTAATCCGCATTAACGCCTCTGTTTGCTCTGGGAGATAAAAACCATTACAACTAATGACAGAATCAAGCTTATCAACAGCATCCAGAGAAGCAAGGAAATATTTGGATAGCTGCTGGAACAGCTTCTGAGAATAGCCTGCAGAATTCAGCCAGAAGCTTTTTAAAACAGGTTTCTGGCGATGGGATTTTTTTAAGAGAGGCTAGTGTCCTCACACGCAGGGCCACCACCAGAGGTAAACCTGCTGCTGTGACCATCCTTCAAAATGATGTGCGGAAACAAAATATGGAAGTGAAAAGCATGCAAATTAACTGAAGGTTTGAGAAACTCCAAAAATAATCACATTTAAACCCAGAATATTGGGAAGAAGTGAGGGGCGGAAGGAGGTAGGGAGCAAGACAGAGATAAAACCCTTGAAAATTCCTAGTCACAGGAGGAAGGAAAAGTTGGAAGGAAACGCTGAGGTTATGCTGGAGCAAATTTAACAAGCTTTAACATATTTCTGCTTTCATTTGTTTTATGCTTAGGAAATAGTGAGAACAGACAGCTACAAGGGACTCTGTCTAAATACAAAGCAGAGAGCAAACACTAGCAGCATGTCTTTCAAAAAAGGAAGGAAACATGCCAGCTCTCAATTACATGCTTTCATTGGTCAAGTCCACATCCAAAATAGTTTCCACAACACCCCAAAGTTGCCTGCATGTATTTTTGTAGTCAGAGAGCAAGCCAACAGCAGAATTATTTTTGCTGGGAGACTCAAAATGACTGGAGAGCTTTGCCTCCCAGATCTGGTTTCCATGCCACTCTACTTGCCAACGAAGCCTTGAGTATCAGCACATACGAATGAAGAATTTCCTGTACTTTTAAAACTTAGCAGGTTTTCTTCTTGCATCAAGGCTGATGCCAAGAAAACTGGCAAATATTAGATTAATTAAAGTATGTACGTAAACATAACTAACGAAACAGCTGCAAGAGATTAAGGCAGACAAACACGCTGGTATATCCTGGTATACCCTCTCTGTGTGTTCTGGAGAATGTTTTGGAGACTCAGGTTGTCTGAAGACTTCATTTAATATTCCAAATTGCAAACCAGTACCAAGCATGGTTCACTGCTCACCACAACAGACACCCTGGCTGTTCTGCTGCATCTTTTTCATACCTTTCCTTGAAACAAAGCTGCACTTGTCAGGGACATTTTTAAACATTTTTCATATAGTTACAGAATGATCTGGGTTGGAAGAGACCTTACAAATCATCTAGTTCCAACCCTCCTGCCATGGGCAGGGACACTTTTTACTAGACCAGGTTGCTAAAAGCCCCATCCAGCCTGCCTGGGACACTTCCAGGCATGGGGCACCTATGACTGCTCTGGGCAACCTGTTCCAGTGGCTCACCACCCTCACAGGAAGACATTTCTTCCTAATATAAATCAGTTTAAAGCCATTATTCCTTGTCCTAGACTTTCACATGCCCTCGTGAAAATACCTTCTCCATCTTTCTTGTAGGCTTTCTTCAGGTACTGAAAGGCCACAATTAGGACAACCTTGAGCCTTATCTTTTCCAGGCTGAACAAACCCAATTCTCTCAGCCTTTCCTCACAGGAAAGGTGCTCCATCCCTCTGATCAACTCAGTGTACCTCCTCTGGACTCATTCCAACAGGTTCATGTCCTTCCTGTGCTTGAGTTCCAAGATGCTATTAATACGTAATTGACTGACTAATACAACACCTCAAAATAATCCACAGAAGGACAAAGTCTGGGTACGGAAAGCACAGTGTCTCCATGTCACCAGAAGTGGGCACTTGTATAACATTCTGATTCCAGTTTCCAGCTCCAGTAATTGCCCTACCATGTATAAATTAAGTGAAGCAGATTTATTTGCAGTATAATGCACTGCATCATATATTAAATGACTGAAGCAGATTTATTATGTGCTAGATTTGAAAACAGCCTTTTAAGAAGTATTTTCAATAATCCCAGTATCAAAGCAAGATTTAGAGTGGTAAACTATATAATAAAATACATTTAAGGAAAGAACAAAGCCTTCAAGTACTTTCCCTACCCGGCGCAAATGAATGGCATTTCTGAATTTAATTCTTACATAGGCAAAGGACCCATACAAAATCTCATTGACACTGAATTCCAGCTAGAATGTCTTAACAAAGATATAAGTGGTGTGTAAGTCACTCTCCATCCATTAAATATTACAGTATTACACCAAAGAGAATGGAATGTCCTCAGGACAACATAAAATAATGCAACTCCATTTTCTGCTGTTTTTATCTAAATTCTTCAATAATCTGACCTTCAAAGCAAGAGACAAGTAAAAGGCAGTCCTGAACATTTTAACCCTAAGAATGTTTCACACAGGGATAGAGGAAGACTGTGTCTCTGTGTAGAAGTCCTAGTTGGGCTACTTGAAGGGCAGTCAGAGGGTGGACAGCCCAAGGTGAGTGCAACTCTATCATTCATCTCCTTTCATTTTGTTCAGTACTTAGTACAGCATTTGGAAGAAATAATCTAATATCCATAGGTTATATAGCTTCCTGATTTGGAAGAATGGGGAAAAATATAAGAAGGAACTCATCCTCTGCCAGGCAAAACCAATACCAGAAAAAGTAACACAAAGAAAAGGCATGAAAACTGTTTTGAATACATTACGTCACTAATTTTTGAATTCAGTATTCAGTGAATACCAGAGGATGAACTTCAGTTGGAAACCCCTGCCCAGTTGTTTGCACACAAGCAGCAGAAATACACCATGTACCAAACCCCCAGCTGTATCTTAGTCCAAAGCAAGCCTCATTTCTCCAGCCAGCAGTTTCAGAAATGTCTAGCACAGGCTATCCCTGCAGTGAAAATTGCAACATAATTCACTTTACTATGACACTGAGAACCAACCCTCCACGTCTGAACAGCAAAATAAAGTTGTGAACTGTGAACCACACCAAGAGAGAACTGGCTTGTTCTGCAGAGCAGGGATTTTTGGTTTGTCTGACATTCTGTAGAAGGTGCAAGGCTCAGCTGGGCTCCCCAAGGAGCATCATGCAGCTTATTAGAGAAAAGGCCTGCTACAGTTGTGACAGAAATGAGTACCTGAGGCAGTTCCTACAGGATTTGATCATCAGGGTGTCTTGAGGACTGTGCATAATGCACGTTGTTACATGAAGCCTGCAAAATGCCACGTAGGGGCAAGGAAAAAGGAGGAATGATTCATGTATGGGCAGGGATGCTTTTGAGCAAAATGCCCAGAGCCCGAAATGCAGCCAGAAAGCCAAGGGTACCTTAAAAGGCACTGCAACAAAGTCACATTTTGTAGCTAATAGTGATCTGAATGAAGCTTGAACTCTTGTTCCACACTTCCAAAAAGCAAGTGTGGTTTTTGTCCATTTGTCCAAAATATGTTGCGTCCTTGGCTGAAGTTGTGGGGAGTTATTTTCCTCCCAGACTAGGCAAACGAGTGCGAGTGCTTAGGACATATCTTATCCAGGCTGTAACCCCTGCTTCTGAACTTGGGAGGAATGTGACTTGCCTCTTAAAGCAGATTTGGTGCCAGAACTGCTGTACTCCAGTGGTGCTTCCATGCAGGAAATCATCATGTCTAGGATTCCAAAACCCATGTGGACCCAAAGGTGTATTACAAGGCAGTAACAAAGATATCCTAAAATTCAATAGCAGGCACAAACTGCACTTAGACTGGAGAAGTCACCGGATCTACCCTGTCCAGAGAAGCCCTCGGCATCAAAGGAATGATAAAAACAGCCAGGCTTGTAACAAAGGTCATCACTTCTTAACTTCTGTAAGGCAATAAATGACAAACTGCAGGTAAGAGGTTATGAATGTTAATGGATTTACAGACTGATGGGAAGTGCTGCATGGAAGGAGTCAGGGGAAGGTGCAACCCATCCAGAGAGCACGGCCAAGGCTTTCAGAAACAGTTCATGGTTTTCCCCAACTCCACCATGGGATCCAATGCCTGTTGGAGAAGCCACACGAACTGCTTTAAGAGGTGCACCCTCAGGTCAGTAGCTATTTTTCCCCTTTGATACATGTTATCCTCTTTCCACAACATAAATCACTCAGCAGGGCAAACCGTGGAAGCCAGACAGAGGGCTAGGCAGCAACACATGGCAAATGCTTCAGGACAGCTCTTCTTTTCCTTACAGACACAGCAGCAGCACCTGGCATAGATGTTTGGCAGGTGTGGTCACCTGCAGGCACGCAGAGCTTGGTGTGTGCAGCTCAGGGACAAAGGAAGCTGAGTCACCAGGACAGCAATCCTGGCCATGCCCAGGAGCCAAATTACTCCTCATCAGACTGCTGCATGTTCCTGCCTTTGGCTGGTGCTGTGGGGCACCGACAGCTTTGTTTGCACTCATTCCTTTTGTCAGCTGGATTGTGCAGAAGCATTTACAGGCACCTCAGCACTGTCTCTCCTACTCCCCCAGCCTGGCCACCAAAGCGATCGCACACCCCCAGAAAGAAAATGTAGGTGTTTCTGGAGCACATACTATGTTTGCAAAGGATTGATTAATCCCAGCTTTCTTCATCCATTCATCTTTTTTGTCTCTCTATATCTCTGTCAATCCAGTTCTCTTTCAGTCCATTTTTCACTGTTTTCTGTCGCAAAACAGGGAGTGTCTGTTTTCCTGAATATGTACTGCCTGGAAATGCAGTTGAATATAGTGTATACAACTGTGCTTCCTCCTTATATTATTACTGGAGTGCCGGAATCCAAATACTTCTTGGCATCCTTTATCCCTAAATCTTCTTTTGATCAATAAATAAAAAAATTCTGCAGCTTATATGAGGTGGATAGAAACTAAATATTAGCAGCCATCAATTTTTTTTTAACTTTTGAATATATAAATTTATTCATGTATTGACATGTATGAACTGCAAAGAAGTTTAACCAAAATGTTCCATTAAAAGGAAAATAACCAAACCCCTATTCTTTGTGTTATTTACATATGAAAACAAAAGGTAACATGTTCACCTGTCCCTTTTGGATTCACTTACATCCTGCAATGCATTTTAGACATTTCAGGTAACCCTGCAGTTTTTGTACAATATCTCAAAAGGTTATTCCAGCTCTTTCCTGGGGCTGCTTCCACACAGGGAGACTCAATCAATGGAATTTGTAGGTATATCTTCCAAAGGAGGAAATTAAGAGACTCTAATGTACTGCAGGTCTCCACTGTCCTCCAGTGCAGACACAATTTCATAACCACCAGAGCCTGAATTGTCACTACTCAAAATATAAACCAGAAAATAAAACACATACTATGACTTAAAAAATTCATAAAGGAGAGCTGCCTTGTACCTGTTTCCTGCACTGAGAAAGGCAGCAACATCCAGCCCTCAATTTCATGACACCTAATAAAAGTGCAAGAGCTAAGCCAAAGACCAATGCTGTATTTTGGGATGTGTCTCTTTACAGACTGATTCTGTAGTGTTCTGAAGCAGACGGGAGATCCAGACTGGGAAGGAAAGCCATTCACTCTCTGGGCACAGGCAAAGTCTTTACATGCTATTTAATGCCCCTCTAGCAACTCCAGGCCACCCACCATCTCCAGCCAATTCTGCCCTCTTCAAATACAACTAGTGCCTGACACAGGGGAGAAGAGAGGACACTTCTCCTGAGTAGCCACACCAAGAGCATGAGGGACTTCCAGCCGTACAGATTTGAACAATGCAGTATTGCCTCGTAGGCTGCTTCGTATGAAACCCAGCACAGCCTTCCCCTAAGCGCAGCCCCCATGGGGCACAGGGGCAGTGGCACAAATGAATCCCCTCCCCTTCACAGCTAAAACGGTGCTGGAAATGCTCTGGGAAGCCCTGTCCATCTGGTGAGGAGAAAAGGAGACTTTTATGGGGGAGTGAGTAACAGAAAAGCTATGTAGGGGCCTCATGAGAGTCACAGAACTTTGCACATGTGGGCAAGGAGGCTGGAGTAAACCACACGGCATGGAGCGAATTGGGCAGGACTGGTCCTCATAGGCACTGGTAGAGCTGAACCAATGGCTCAGCACAACAGGGCTTCTCCAAACGGCCATTTAGGAGCCCCACTCCTAATTTTGTCTGTATCTTGCTGACCACCGGTGAGGATGAGTGGCAAAGATGAGCTGGGCCAGCAGCATTTAGGCTGGACACAAATCAGACCGTAGTGCAAAATTCCAGCACCCCGTTCCTACATTCTCCATAGCCTTTTCATGGAAACAAACACCACCAGCAGCCATTTTCATACCACAAATTACTTCCACGTTTTCTGTGAGCCCACCAGAGGGGAATTCCTGTGTCTGCTCCCTCCCCAGTCCTGCCTCGCGCTCCTCTGGTTTCCATCTAAAATGGAGATAATTATACTTGCCTCTCTCCAATATTTTTTTCCTGCAAATAAAAATGCACGACATTCGCTCAAAGGCTTCTGAGCTTTCACTATGCAAAGGCACCCTTTCTCAGGGGGCATGGGCTTTGAATTTCATAGCCAAGATGGCCTTCATTAATTTAAGTGGCATAAAAAGAAAATATGTTTAAGAAAGTAATGGAACTATACACTTAAAAGTCATCCCAAATTTTATTATGCATATTTTTTAGGTTAGTGGATAATTTTTTAATCCAATGTATCATATTTAATATTCTACCAAGTGAAATCCATAGATACCCCCAGTTCTTTACATTTCTTCCTCTGCTAGCTTAATATACTGGATGAAGTGTGTCTACTGTTTATTTTAACTTGCAAAATTGATCCCAGCTTCATATTTTTGAGACAGATTGGTCCATTTTGGTACACTTCCAGAATAAATCCTGCCTGTTCTTTTAAAGTGAGACAGACTCTTGACATACCACCGTTGTGACTGTGGAAGGCATTTCTGGCACACGTGAGTGATTGACTTCTCTGCATGTTTTCATAGTGATAAATATGTGGTACCATTAGGCAGGAAAACAAAGTGTTCCCCCCAAAAAAATCTCTGCTAAGCACATTTCAGAGAGAATGGGTTAGTATAGACACATCAGGCGGTCTCTTCTGTGCTAAGAAGTATTTAATTCCACAAAATTCACTCACTCTCACATAATTTAAACCGCCAAAATGGAACATTCTACTTTCCCTTTTCTGCACATGTAAAAAGAACAGGCAATCTTGCCAAGGTTAACCATACAATCTTGTTAGGCTTCTATAGATTTCATTAATGCCTCATAAAAGAGAATCAATAAAACCCCTTGCACGCCAATATAAAAAATGACCTTTCGATTTACTCTTTAAGATACAAAAAAAGAGAATCTTAATCAATAGACATTGTCAAAACTTCGCTGATAAGAGCTCCTGCAACAGCGAGTTCAGATTAAGAATTCTTCAGAGAAGTTATGTTTCTGGTCTGAACTCCTTCCCAAGGATCTGGTTTTGATCCTGTTGGGAAACTTTGTTGGGACTACTCATTTTAGGCTACACACAACCTTGCAAGGCTGCATATTAGAAGTGTGGGATTACTCACACACTGAAGCACAGATCCTTGCATGTCATCACAATTCAAAGGTTAATAGGACTGCTCACAAGGGAAGGGATTTATACAGAACTGTGCCTTTAATCCCATTCTTGCTTCAAATTTTCCTTTGACATGTTTCCTTGTGCATGAAAGACCATAATGCTTAAACTGACTTTTTCGGTTCCTTTTATGTAATTTACAGCTTAGCGTACCCAGCAACCACTCCAAAATGACATTTTCCTGAAGCATCCCAGCAGGAGAGTTGATAACAAATAGCTCTGTCCGGGCACTCAAAAACAAGGGCCTTTTCACTGATACTTTTTATCTATTTTATCTATTTTGCTCCAAATTCCTCCCTCAGACAACTTGTGGGATCCCACTTCACATTGCCTTTGGGTTTTACAGTTTCCTCTCGCATTCAAATACAATAATGACCCACTGATATGTTTTTAACGGCTAGATGGACCAATTCAGAAAATTGTTTTAAGTTCCCCCTCCCACTTCTGCAAGTTTTCTCTGGATAAGGAACAGTTTTGCATTAAAAACAAAAACAATCCAAACCAAACAACAACATCAAGAGATAACCTGGTGGCAATAGTAAAACATTGTCTTCTTTTTAAAGTATCTCTGTTGCTTAATGTGCCTCCTAGCTACAATATAATAGATAGTTCATATGATGCATTTATTTTAAAAATTACCAAATCTTAAGTTCATGTGACTTTTCTTTTGGTTTTTAAGAAGTTTTTCCTCCCTGCCTGCATTAGCTCATCCTGAATAGTCTTCCAGACCAAACTGAGGATCCTGAGGTCATTCCTGATGCAGGGAAGCCCAAAGCCTCTTATGTCAGGGCCGCATTCGGTCCACTCGATTGCAGATAACTAGTGGTTTGGGATGGCTGTGGGGCCACTCACGCTCACTAGGTCAGACCAATCCTCTTTGTGCATGCTGGTGTCCTAACAAAATGGAGCAGCAGCTCCTTTATCACTCCCTTCTGCTTCTTGACTCAAGTATCCACGCACAACATACCTGACCTTTAAACAGGCTGCCTGCATGTATTTGTGTCTGTCTCGTGGTTTTGAAGTGGCTGGTAAATACATATTACTCTGCTTCCGCCTTTCTCCAGCCTCAAATCCCACAGGTTTGTTCCCATCCCAAGTTTTCATGCAAGAGAAAAGAATGTTTAGTCTATTCCTTGTATTTTGGGGGGAAGAGGATGCTTGAACTTCTTTATACGGTGCAGTATTTGTCTTACCACCTGGGAAAAATTAAAATAAAGCCTGCAGTGTATTCAAAACTCCTAATTCTACAAAGATATGCATGTTCTCCACTGTTACTAGTATTTGAAATCATTAATCCTAGCAGGTTCACTTTTTTGCGTTTTAATTGTCCATTGCCTCCTCTGATGGAACACAAAGAGGACAACCAAGTTTCATTTCTGTTTCTATAAATACCCTCTAAGATGATCAAAAGGGACCGGTCATTGTCCTAGCAAGCAAGACGGTCTTGATGGTACACAGAAAAATTCATCTCAGGTTTTGTTCAGAAGTAGGGTGATGTTCTGAGAACAAAAAACTGCAGAGACTTGGGGCTATGTGAACATACAGCCTCTTCATTTTAATTGCTAAGTCTCTGAAGAGGCTTCGCATCAGTGGGATAGTGGGTGATTGCAAAAACTTCCAAAGATTTTTTTTTAAATAAAAAGCTTCAAACAATTTGTAGTCATAAACTAGCATTTTAACCAATAGTTGCCCTTCTAGACACCTGTCTTTTCTTTAGGTTCTCCTAAGTGGGACAAGATCTTGTAAAGATACATTTTCCTCCTCATTTTCGTGGTAAATAATCTCTCTCTTTGTTAACATTGGGACTGCTCTCTGATGTACTTTGCAGCATCTGCTCCCTTTTCTCCCCAGCTCTTTTAAAAGCGTTCTTAGAGTCATGGAAATTTTTTCTGTCCAAACAGACCAGATACGAATCTCTCCTCCAGGAACAGTCTCACAGAAACCCTGACTGCTAACAGCCCTCAGCTGGAGCAGAACCGAGGCACTGAACTCGGGGAAGCTGTGCTGGTTTACACAAAATGAGAGGTTCAGCTGCAAGCATGCTTTGTGAAGGCCAGCTCTTCTACTTAAGCTCACCATTCTGAGTGTAATCAAAAGTTTCAAAAGCTAGAGCGTGTAGGCTGAAATTTATTGGGAACAGATGGGGCTAAGCGGCACACACAACTTACCTGTGCACCTAAATACAGTAATATATATTTATAAGCATAAATAAAGCAGCTGGTCTCCATTTCCTTGCTAACAAAAACACCCTTGGCCTTCCTGAACTCCAGACCTACACTGCCACAACTACTTGGTCTTCATACATGTAAGTCATATCTGTTGGCCTGAGTCATGAAAACCTGGTGTTGCACAAATTCTCATTAATAATTTTGGCTCTGTCCTGGTTTTGGGGGGGATAGAGTTAATTTTCTTCCTAGTAGCTGGTATGGCACTTTATTTTGCATTTAGGATGAGACTAATGGTGGCAACACGCTGGTGTTTCAGGTGTTTCTAAGCAGTGTTTATACCGAGTCAAAGGACTTCTCAGCTTCTCATCCCAGCCTGCCAGCAAGGAGACTGAGAAGCTGAGAGGGGACACAGCCAGGACAGCTGAGCCCAAAAGGGTTATTCCATACCGTATCCTGTTACGATCAGTATACAAGCGAGGGGGAAAACTGGACAGGGGCTGCTGCGCAGGAACTGGCTGGGCATCACTTAGCAGGTGAACAATTGCACTGTGCATCATTTGTTTTGTATATTCTAATTATTTTGTTGCTCTTATTAATATTACTGTTATTTTTATCTTCCTTTTCCGCCCTATTAAACCATTTCTATCTCAATCCATGAATTTTACTTTTTTTTTCCCCTCCCCAATTCTCTCCCCCATCCCACGGTGCGGGGGCGGAGTGAGCCAGCGGCTGTGTGGTGTTAGCTACCTGCTGGGTTAAACCACAACAGGCTCCTACAGGAAGGCTCATGCTGTCAATTAAATTATGGCAGCAGCTGAAATCTAAAGGTCACATCATCTAATATGAAACAACACAGCATTTGATAAACAGCACAGAGCACAAGTAAGAAGAACTAACTTTTGGAGGTTGGACTATTGCCAGGTAAAGCTCTGTACTCTTGCAGGTAAGTGCATCTTCCCAAATAATATTTCATGGGCAGTAAGGCACTTCCTTAGCAAGAGACTTGCATGGACCTTTAAAGCTGGGCTTGTGGGAAGGAAACACGTAGGCTTACATAAGCTATTTCAGTCCAGAAATTCCTTGTGGTTAGTTAATTATATATACTAATAACTTCCCAATGACAGTGTCTGGATGCAGCCTGCACATAAACACAACAAAGCAATTTAATATTGTTCATGCACTACAATGTTCTCAAGCAATGACTCACACTTCAGTGCGAGTTCTCATACTACAGAAAGCTAAGAATGGGGACTTCAGCTTTCCAAAACAAAGCACCGCATTGAGGAGCCCCCGTGATCTCTCTAGAGACAGTGACTTGCTAAATACTTTGTGGCAACACCTCTGCAAATCATAGCCAGGGATCCTTAGGTGCCTGTAGGGGGGATGATAGGAACACTTCATACTGATCACAAGTATCACCATGTAGTTTTATAGAGATCAAAATATGTTGATGTATCTTAAAATATTGATCACATGAAAAGCAAGGCCAAGGAGCTCCCTTTACATAAACAGGCTTTGTTTATCCCCTCAAGGATGATGGGAGAAAAAATAAGAACTGCTGTGACATATCCCAATGTTATTTCCTACCTCAAAACAATTGTTAGTTGTGGGTTTTATTTTGGGAGGTGGGATCCTAAGCTTGAGAGGTTCATAGCTCGGAGGGGGCAGCATTCCAGAAGGAGCCTGGCCCAGTTTTGGAGACTAATGATTTTTTCAGAGCGTCCAACAGCCAAAACATTTGAAAATTTATGTCAACTGTAGCAGGGGAATCCAACTGCAGAACAAGGGTAAAAAAATTCCCAAAGTGGATATTTTTGAAATTTGCCTTTCTAAAGATACTTTAGTTACTTTATTTCTTATTTTATTTTAGAGATTAAAGAACATTTCCAGGTAAACAAAAATTGCAAAATGTTGTCTTTGGCACAACTACTTTTTAAGGTCTTTCCTTGGTGCAGGTTAAAATGACTTGAGAGATAATCATAAACCTTTTCCTGAACCGGACAAACCGCGCACACAGTTTGAGCTCTCAAAGATGATTTAGTAGCCTCATGCAACCCCAAATATTCTGCAGTAGCCCGATAACTGGTCACCTTTTCTTCCTTCTATTTAAATACAAGTTCAAAACCTCCCCAGGAAGCGGGGGCCCAGCACATAACACAGTATCACAGGTCCCCCAGCAGTCCACTACAAGCCCAGCTCCTGGTCACCTTCAGTTTCCCAGCTCTTTGGCCACCTGAATTAACTGCATAACCAGCTGCCTCTCAGTGTCTTATGCACGTCTTTCAGGCTTAGTATACAATATACAGACATCCAGAGAGATAAAAATAGTAAAGCTTCGAGAAAGACAAAGAGTATTGGCACTGCAACGCCTTTTCCAATGAGAAATATTCATGGTTGTATTGAAGCAATTGTCCTGTGCCAATGTGAATGGCGTCATTTTGTTAGCTCCAGCATAATTTAATTACATAATTTTCCCAGCTCATGAACATGTATATATTTACTTTTCTTATAATAAAATACAATAACGATATTTTTAAATAACTTTCAGGCAAAGTAGTGCAAGAGATTAGGATGGAACATATGGTAAAAGTAATTTTTGACCTATGTTTTATCCTTAAAACTCAAAAGTGGATTCAGTATTAAAATCAAAGCACTCTAAGTATATTATGAAATATTTACAGCTGTTATTACTGCCTGATTTATGTGTGCCAGAGACCAGATTATTCAGGCTGGTTTCACAAGCAATATGTCAGTAAACAGGATTTTGTTTGGTAATTATATTAAACATGTCCATATAAGCTTTGAATTAATTATAAACTGTATTTTACTGTACTTGATAAAAGCACTAAGCAGCAAGAACTAACGATGGCAAAAAGGTCTCCTCTCATTTTCAATAAAGCTTTCCATGTGAGAATCTGTCAACATGAAAAAGTTGCTGCTTGTAATTAAAACCAGGCTTTAGTTCAGTAATATGTTTACATGTTGTGTTCCAGAAGGGGGAAAAATGCAATTAAATTACTCTCCTTAAACCCTGTGGTTCGCAAACACACAATCTGCTCTGGGCACGCTACTGATGTCAGCTCCTTCAGCGAGGAAGACAAAAACAATCAGGCTCGGCCTCACGACACATTTGAGAGTTTTGCACTACCAACACAGTGTGGTAAGAGTGTAAGGGAGCCCTCGAGATACATTCGCAGGATGTTTACAGTGGGTTTGTCTGCCCACATCAGGCATTTTAGCTGTGCTCCTGTCAGTGCTCGCACGAGGCTTCGCTAACGGGCAGATCATGACACAGCAGAGGTTACAGCAGTACCTCACCAGACTTGGGAGCGTGTCAGTGAGCAACTAACTACCCCTCTGGTCCAGCTCTCACATTAACTTCCTGAGCCACCCTTTAATGGCTTTATAGCACAAAGTCTATTTTCAAGGAAGACTTCAAAGCGACTGCTCTGAACTAGACCCACTTCCAAACCAGGTGCTAAACTGTGCTACGGTGGCTGCCAAGAGCACAGTACTGGGACCTCATCTGCTGGTTGCTTCCGAAGATGAACAGTAAGTTCATCACCTGTGACACTTCTCAACACCAAGCACACACACCCTTTTTTCACCATACTTTTCAACCCTTTTTTTGATACATAGAGATGGGTGAATGCTATTTGCTGTGCCACTGGTTAAATAGAATTTCAGACCATAGGCATACGAACACTATCTTGACGCATTTAAAGGTTTTCACATTGCTGTAATGAGACATATTTCCTAAATAGCCAGGAAGAAACCTACTTCCATGGCAACCCAGTGCTCTACATGAGAAGCATCTTATGGACTTCAGCATAAACTTTTATCAAACAAGGTAATATTATATTCAATGATAAAAAGCCAAGCAGATAAGCAGCTCTGTGCTTATCCTGTATTACAGAAGCCTGTACACTAGATTTGTTAATCTAGCTTTAATTCAGAAACCTGACACTCCCTGCTTTTCTTGTATCCATTTTTGTTTCTCGTTAATGCAACCAGATGGTGACTTCAGTTTGATTACAATTCTGCCTACTTTAATGTGAACTCTTCATCTTACTACTATCAGATGACATTTGCTTTTCTTAATGTACATAGTTTTAGGAAAAGTACAGAAGTGCTATTGTTGTGTTACATGAAAAATTCCAATATACATTTAGCTGACATAGCATCAGCTGGTGTTTAAACTTGGCTTAGCTAATGGACTTTTAATGTCTGTGGGGTTGTGTGCAGTTACTGGCTATTAGCAGGAATGGACCCTTTCTATAAAAATCACTTTTCCTCAAGTGTGTTGTTTGAACATTCCTTCCCCTGATTTAGTGACTGTCACCAAATACAAAACAAATGCAAGGACGCTGGAATCTACTGTTATCTTTAAAACCAACTTAACCTCAGCCTGGCCTCCACAAATGAAATATGTTCTGCATTGGTACTAGTGAATACTAAACTTCAAAGATGAAAGACCAAACTTTCCTTGCCTTGCTCTGGTGAGTAAATCCCAAGCAATCCAGTGAAAATAATCAGACAGAAAGTAAATTTGATCACAATACTGTTATCTATTGATTTCCCTAAACAAAAAAGGCAATGAAACCAAGTACTGGGAAAATAAACTGATCAGTAAAACAAAGCAGATTAATAGTCCACACAAAGTCACTTTGCCACTTAAGCTCATTTTCTTCGCAAATGTTTCTCATAGACGGAAGTTTAAAACTTTATTCTTGAGACCACAAAATGATAGAAATGTTTATAAAGTAAGTCATTAAATTAGACATTTTAAATTTTTATTTAAGATTTGCAAAATTTTATCTAATAGCCATGCTCACTATGAAGAATTAATATACAACTGTGGGGGGGTGGAGGGAAGAAAAAGATTCATACGGAAATATTTCAGGACATGCAAAGGACAAAAGTCAGCAGCTGAACAGTTTCGCCTTTTCCAGTGCTTGTGAAAGGCATATGGCACTTCTCATTCTACTGCCTACACCAGGACGACAACTGCTTTTGTTACCAGCTACCAGACTGCATTTCTAAGTTAAAACTTCGAAGACCATGCTTTTAGTAGCAGAGGTCTTTAGTTCAAAAACGACTGCTAAGGCAGGAAATTGCCACACATTTGTGTGTAATAGATATTTACGTGGATATCTGCCTACAGTTGGTGACATTTGGCTGTCAGTGTTCTTATCTGAAATACCGTGACAAAAGCCAAGCAAAAAAAACATCTACCTGAAAGAACCTTGCCAGCTTGTTTCCAAGTGAGGCATCCTGTTAAGCTCTCTGCAGGAAAGAGTCACATTGCTACATGGAAGGGAGATGGAAAGCCTCGATGTTATTCAAATGACTTAGCTTCAAAAAAAACCAAAGCAAAAAAGAAACAACCCCACAAAAAAACTTGCCACCGAGTAAGATGAGAGCAAGGTCTGTTCATCCCAGATTCTCACTCCACTGTGTCAACATATTTTTAACACAGAAGCAGATCAGCTTCTGACATGTGCTGGCTCTGAAATTAATGGAGCTACATTTGGTGGTGGTTATAACCTGGCCTTGTACCACATAAGTCTATCCTTGGTATAAACACTAGGCATTTAAAAAAAAAACAAAACAAAAGCAAACTGATAGTGAAACTGACAGGTCCCAGTACTGAATTTTCTAGCTATAAACTTTCTAGTTACTTAGGAACTAAGAAATTAGGAACTTCCAGTACAGCTATTTCACATGACAAAGAGAAGGAAAACCCACACTCATATTCTTGACAGCAGAGATCTGCTGCATAAGAAGATTGCTGCATTTTGTTTGAGCAAGAGACCAAAAAAAGTTACCCTCACCTTCAAAAACTGGCGAGGAAGCAGAAAGGAAGTCCCTCAAGCTAGGTTTGAAATGTCTACATGAAAAGAATTTGTAATGGGGATGATGACTTGTCAAAAAATAGTGCAGCTTTGGGGCCAAAAACCTTTGAGCAAGGAATACAAGTATTTCATAAGACAGTTCAGCAAGATTTTCTGTGAACAGCACTTGTAGAAGGGCAGAGTTTTTCCCATTTAATTACAGATCCATTCCTTAACCAGAGTTCTAGTTCACACAATGAACCCTGATTTTCAGATCAAGTGGCCAAGTTTAACAGAGGAAACTTTATCTCTTCCTAGTTGAAAGCACCAGAGAATTTTATCCTATTAACAGAAGCTCAAGCAGCAGAAATTTGTCTGTAGTCTCATCTGAGTGCAGACAACTTGAAATTTCAGTCTGGACACCTCACTGTTTGCCTGTTAGCTCCAGCTATTCACTGTTAGTCACGGCCACTCACCTTTTGTATGTGTAGAGCTGCAGAGCAACCAGACAGACACACAAAATTGTGGGAAAAGGGAAAGGTGAGAGGTATACATCTGTGCTGACTCCATGAGAAACTGGCGAAACTTAGACATACACTAATGAAAGAGAAAATTCATTCAAACTAAGGCAGTGTGCACATCTGTACTTGGAATCATTCCCGATAAGTGCCCACACTTCAGTCACTGTAGGTAAATCCAGTGCCCATGAGAACAGAATTAGTCTCGCTTGCTATTCTGTCCCACTTCTTACTCTTGATTTCAGTATGACTGAACTGCAATTAACCTCATTCAGGGAGACTGTATTATTATTTTCACTCACTATGTAAACTTTGCAGTATAAACACATATGTTGGGAGTGGATAAGACAAGCGATGTATTTAAACAATAGATACACCATATCATGAAAGTGCAGCAATTCATACTCCAGCCATTATTTTAGCAAATTGATGGCTGGAATATAGCTGTCCAAGAAGCTCTGAATTACTAATAATCCTGTGGTGATCCCTTTTCACTGCCTCATGTGAAATGCACTAAAATCAAGCAAAGAAACACCTGGGGAAAAACCATAAATTCAAACAAGTTTCCAAAATGGCTGCAATATAGTCAGCTTCTCCTGACAGATCATTCAAGGCTTACTTGCACATTTCCTTGTATCTAGCTGATGAAATTCAAGATTTCTCAAACAATTGCATCCAGCACTCAGGGGACCAAGAAAAACGCAAGCTTTCCTTTTTCTCAAAGGATACACCGCTAATCCACTGAGATTAACATTTCAACCTCTCACTCAATATAAGACTAAGAAATAAAGCTACTTTACTGCTTGAAAATAACTAAAAAGGGGTTGGCAGGAGCTACCTAACAAGAAAATGCTCAGCTGTTGCCAGGCCAGTGAAATCTATCTGAGCTCCTTAACATTATTGTTGAAAATGTTCCTGCAACAAGAGAAAAAAAGATACTGATTTAATTGCCTAGGCAACCTCATAGCTTTTATGACTCAGAAGGCAACAGGGTCCTCTGGAGCGTAAGTCATTCATTCAGATGAATGAGGTACAGTTGAATATCATAGTCCTGAACTGCAGATTAAACCCAAACGAAACAAAACAGCCCAGGACAGTGATCCTTATTCCATTTACAACAATGCTGCAGTCATGCGCTGGATCTGCTTTTCCTCCTTCCAAATTTGAGATAACACTGTGGATTTCATTGGGCAAAGCAAATCCTTCCAAACTGCCTGCCACCAAAAAGTCACAGCTTCTAGGAAGCATCCCGGTTCCTGAGCAATAGCACATACTTTAGCCTTTTCCTTTGTTCTGGTTCCAGTCAGGACTGGGTTGATTTTTGCAGCAGCCAGGAGGGGGGCATGGCTAGGACCCAGACACTATTCTACACCAGCTCACTTCATTTTCCAGGGATGAGGTGAAGGGCTCTCTTCCAAGTCTGGGTAGTGTGGCAGAGGGAGCGGTCAGGGAGTTTCCGTGTGAATCATTCACCTCTTTCTTGCACCTTCTGTCATCAGTATTGTTGCTGTTACTGTGCATTTTCTTATCTAACTGCTGTTCCCAGTAAATTGTTCTTAGTTCAGCTCCTGATCTTTACCTTTTTTGCCTCCAGTTCACCATCCCACCTCAGGGGAGGGTAAAAGGGAGGAGGGACAGAGTGAGCAGCACGTGGTTTGGAGGGTCCCAGTGGGAGAGACTGAACTGGGGAGTACCACTCCTAACCCATGGCATCCTTTTATACATATTTCTAGATTACAGCAGATACAAAGAAACCATCAGTGAGACTCAAGAAATTCAGCATTGAGAAGGTACCCGGGAGCCTTCTCAATGTACCATTCCCTCTGTAGCATCCCCTCTTTGGGTCTGTCAGACAAGAAGAATGGACTGGAGCACCAGAGTCTTGGCTACTCAGAAAACTTGAACTCATGTTTTCGTGTCCCTTACGCATTTGCTCTGCATGCTTAGGCAATCCCCCCTAGGCCTCTCCACCAAACAGTGATAAATACAGCAAACTTCCAAATCCAGCAAAGCAGAGATTGAATAACTAAGGCAATGTTACAAAAAGAACTTCCCATTATCTCCAGCAACACAAGCACATAGCAAAGCCTTGCTAAAGACACAACTGCAGATATTCCCCACAGGAGGTATTGGGTGCCTCTCCTGTCCCGCCTGTGTAGGACTCACAACAAAGGAAAGTGGGAATTTGAGGAGGTGCTGAGGCACTGCAGCATCACATACTGACAGGGGAGATGTCCCTGCCTTGACGGGACTGTTGGACTGCCGTGCAAGCTAGAGCAGCACAGTTTGCATCTGGGGAACAGCAGAGGTACTCGCCTAAATTCAGCATTGCCTGACACTCCCTAATGGAAACAAGGGCATGTCTGGCACCACTGAGAATCTGGGTCTCTATCTCAATCTGCATCACAGTAAAATCAGTGTGATTTACTGAAAACAAAACCAAAAAAACCCAACCAAACAAACAAAAAAAACCCACCAAAAAACCAAAACCAAAACAGCAATATCTAGAAAGCACTGAAAATGCATGCTTTAGCCAGTGCTAACCAGGACTGTAAATAAAGCCTAACATTGAGATTTTTCACTAGACTGGCTGAAATATGTGGAAAAATGGAAATGGAAACTGTTGTTGTCAGAAGACTTCACAACTTTTTAACTTCTTCATTTTCACTGAACACCTAATACATTTTCAGAGAGCATAAATACTAACAGTTTGGACAGTAGGGTAAATATTCAGGACTTTATCGACCTTTTCTCTAAAATAACTGAATCTTTTCCGGTTTTGATTAAGACTTCTTCCTTTTTTCCAGCCTCCTCACAGCAAATAAACAAAAAGGAATCTTTTTCTCTCTTTGGTTTCCCCCTAAATATTCCATGTTGATAAAACGGGTATTTTTGAGTGAGACTATTTTTGCATAAAATTCCTTCTCCCCAGCCCAAACTTTTATATAATGTGCCAGGCTATAAAGGGACTCCCCAAATCCTGGAGTTTGATGACCTAGGAGGAAATCCCATATTTCCTGCTTAACGTCCATGTGATTTGGGATGGAGTCATAAAAGCAAACAGGAAGTTGTTCTAGTGATGACTACCTAGGGAGAAAGCTATATACAAGCATCTCTGAGGTTACTGAAAGCTGGGAAAACCTCTGGCAGCTGCTGCCCGCTGCTCCCACTCACTGCACCTTACTTGTGTGTGTTGTTTGTACAAGCGGAGCCAGCCTGGAGGAAAACAACTGGAACAGAGCTACGGTTTGGGGCCTTCCTTTGGCTCCTCCAGCTAGTGTGCACCCAGTGTTATGCTACATCCTCACCCTAGAAAGATAAATCTAAATACAATAACCACAATGGATGTTGTGCAAAATGTTTAACCAAACCTATCACGAACCCAACAACAATACTCAATAAATCATCTCCCCACCCACAGCAGTGGAGTTTGGGGCTGGAGTACCTACAGATGACCCCATTAAATCAAACACAGGGGAATAAAGTATGCTCAAAATCAAGGGGAATTTTGTTGTTCCTATTTATTCTGTGTAAAGTTCTTTATAACCATTTCCCTTTTTAGCATAATTTCAAATGCTTGTTTGCAAATGATGCAAATTAAGTGTTTCTTTGAATACAGCTTGTCTCCCAGAAGACTTAATAACATTTCCTTCAGATTGCATCTTGGATAATGTTATGACGGAAAGATCCAGGGGCGCCTGCACTCTACTGAGCACACACAATAAATCACTTAAAACACCACCATTCCTTCAGCCCTTGGAAGCAGCCGGCACTGAACTGTGCCTCTGCACAACATTATCCTGACGCTGTGCTCATGGAGGTTATGGCCAACTGGAAAACCACAGCTCGTCTCCTACTCTTTTCCTTTGATTCTCGACTTGTGCTTGAGAAGCTGTTTTGTACCTCCGAGCCGAATGCGCAGCAGAGCTGGCTAATGCAAATGACAGACGCTGTAATTACTGCTTCGCTGGCACCGATGCCAAGATCGCTGCCTGCTAGACCTGAATACCTCCACTGGGTGGCTAACAAGATGTACACTTCACAAACCAGCACAGCCCTCTCCCCACCCTTAAGGGAGGAAAGACAATGCCATTTTTTCCTGAAGAGACATAGACAGTTACATGAAATATATTGCATAGGCAGAGCATCCGTGATTACGCTTTTACTCCAAAGACAGCCTCCAGTAACATGCTTTCAATGACAACCCAACAGTCTGAGACCCACGTTGAGCTCAATCCTCTTTAACTAAATCACAGCAAATTGTTCACTAGTCTGAGTGATGCAAATTTACCCAGGAACTGCCCTTTGCACCAGCAATTCAAACACATTTTTCTGACGAGCTGCAAAAGTAATTTTCTTGCCTTTTTGTACAAAAAGTATCCAGAATTGCTTCCTCAAAAGTCCAATGATGTAAAATCCAGAAAGAACCAGAAATCAAGAAATAAAGTCATACACTAAAACACAGGTTTCTATAAACAAGATTTTTTTTGCTGGTAGCATGACAGAAATGCAGCTTTGCTTTTCGAAGTATAACTCTCCTTTGTATTCTACTTATGCACAAAATTCTAGTCATATACTGTACAGAAACACTCAGTTGTTGTCCTACTCAGCCTGGGCTCCTCTTACTTTCCATAGGAACTGATTTGCTTTGTATCCTATTCAACTGAACTGGGTAGACTGTGCCTCAAAACATCTCTCTTCTAGTTGCATAAAAATCAAGATATTTACCTGGAAATGTCTAATAAATATAACTCACATTTTCTCCTTTCCTACTGCACAGACCAGCTATGGAACTGATTTTCCTGGCCTTGGCACAGAGTTGTATTCCTGTTTTCAGATGTACTGTATTTGGAAAATTAAATTAGGAAAATCTTTTTAATTTGGTTAAGGCTGTTTCCTGTTTCTGAATTTGGATGTCACACACAAAGCTAGTCCCAAAATACAGTGAATAACTGGGGTTTAAGACCATTACCAAAGAAAAATAAAGTCGTGTGGTGAATGATCCATGTAAAATGATTAAGTGCAAACATGCACAACAACTGTGGAAATGTTTAGATGCACTCTGGCATCCTTACTGTACAGAGGAATAAATGACACTGACAGTAATGCTGAAGATCCATCAGGAGGAGCCTGTATGTGATCTATATATTTTTTCCATAACTATTGCAACCAGCTGCTAGAGCCTGGAGGCAAAGGAAGGAGAGCTCAGATTCTGACTCCCGTGTTCCCAGGGAGGAATCTCTCCTCTGTGCACAGATTCATCCATATAATTTTAATCCTGCTCAAATTGCACCTCTGTCAGTAAAGGAAACACAGTGGCTGCTTTGCTTTCAGCAAAGAGTACTGCAGTACTAAAATGCTACTCAGAACCAGTATAGGCTACCACATCCAGCTCAAACTCGTCAGCATCACTGAAATCTACCACACTGCATCGCTTTAAAACAGATTAATGTTCCAAAGGGCCTTATCCATTCACAACAAAATACTACTTGGCTCTTGCTTTATTAATACAAATACTACACCCATATGATCAAGTACAAGAGGTCCACTGATGCATCAAGATAATTAAGTCCTTTCCCCGCCTTTTTTCAACAAGATGTGTTTAGGTATTTAATTAGGAAATGCATCCCCAAAAGGTTAGTACATTCACATGTTATATTTCACTTTTTCCACACTAAGCATTTTCAAACTGCTGCTGTTGCTAATACAGACTATGCTGGGGCAAGACAAATATCTGCACATATGGCTCTTTTACAGTTTTCTTTTTAAATTATCACTTTGATTTAATTAGGTTTGAGGGGTTAAGCATGAAAAATGCACACTTTTATTGTAAAGGAACAAATGAAACACAACCTCATTAATACGTAGTCCATTTAGCTTTTCTACTATCTCTTACACCACCGTTATTAACCACAAAAGCTGTCTCAGCCATGCTTGTCACTACAGATAGATAGCCTGACCCTCACTTTCATCCCACCTACACAACAAAAAGGTGCGGGCCACAGGATAAGTGGATAACAGTTTGGGAGGCGGGAGGTGTGCGGGCTATAGGGGAGCACAACAGCTGAAACCCAGTCTCTGCTGACTGAAGAGCCAAAGGAAAAGTTACAGAGATGGCACTGAAATGCCCAGCAGGGGCACAGTTTGGGGCATTTAAATTCTCATTCTGATGTAGCTTATCATAGAGGTATAGTAAATGCAGCGAATGCCAGATCAGAGTTGATTCTGGCTTGATAAGCGCTCTGGCCCCATTCACACTGCTTTGAGAATTAAGGGCTGTCTCTACCATTGCAGCCATTTCCTGTTCTCTCCTGATAACAGTGGAAAAATACTCAGATAGCTTCAGATGAAAAGATAAGAAATACTAATAAAACAAAAAGTGTATTTAGGTCTCCTGAGAAGCTCACAGGAGGATGCAGAGATGCAGTGATAATGAATCTGCCAGGGAGTGGGGGGGGTTGGTCCACCAACCCATCAGTTAATAAATACATCTTCTATGAGGCAATGGAAAAGGAAGGTATGAAAGCACAAGTCCCAGCAATGCTCATGGCTTTCTTAGCCTGCTTCAAAAGCTAAAGATAGTTGCAGAATTGAGATGAAACATTTGTGTTTTTGAAACGTATAACTAGAATAGAGAGAAAACTTTGCCCAGTGCTATGTGATGAGGAAACTTCCTGAAGAGGGCATAGTTAAACTGTTGATTCATTGCCTCACTGAAGCACCATGTACATATACACACACACAAGAAGATCCCCACTGCAAACACCAATCAGAAAATCCCTCAGCTCTAGGAAAAATGCCAAAACCAGGTCTGCACCCAAATTCTCTGCCTGGTCCTAGCAATAAAAATAAAAGTATACATGGAAAAAAGAAGTCTAAGACAAAGAGCTATATACCAACCACATTCCCTGGATTTTTCACTCTGTTGTGGAAGTTTATCACACATCGGTAAGTGTTCCATCCCTTTCTGGGTAGGTGAACACACCTGTGTCCTGTCGCAGGTGCCACACCTGTGTGCCCTTTGCAGCGTAGGAACAGGGAGCCTGGCTCCTCTGCCCTCTTGGCATTTCTATCACACAGCGTGGTGTCCCAGAGGGTCAGTGTGGAAAGGAGAAGCCATCTGAGAGTGTGAGCTATGAACCTTGCAGCACTGAGATGAGCGCTCTGGAACAGCCAAACGCAGGGGGTCCTCTCTTCCCTACTAAGGCCATCTGTCATGTGAAACTCCCGTGTCCTGCCAGCAGAGCAGGCAGGCTCCTTTCCACTCCAGGTCACACTGTCTGAGAGGAGCTTTCTTCTCCAACACCCCCTGACATGATATATCTATATCTACACAGACCGATATATACCCCCTGACATGTCGGTCTACATGCATATGGTACCATTAAAACTCCTAAATACAAAACATCAAACCTGTCTTATCTTGAACATGAAACCGACCAGTGAAAGGAAACGGTATGGAAGATACAGATGAAATGTGCCACAATGCATAAGGGATTTTTGTACTCTCGTGCTCTGCTACCCCCTTTTCATGGCCAGATTTCTGATCTTCCTGTGAGATAAATGAGCAGGGGAACGTGACTCTGAGGGGATGGAGTAAGTATCAGCAGGAAAAGGATTAGCACTGTTACATGTACAGACGCGGTGTTCAGTGCACCCAGCCCACCAGCAGCAAACCCACAGCTCCGTGCCTGCGAGAACCCACAGAAAGCCTGCCGGGGGCACCGGGAGTCAGAACAACCAGCACTGCTCTCCTGTGAAAAAGGCCACAGGGGAGTGCACTTTGTAGCGGCTGGGCGAGAGCACAGGGTCAGACCTGTGCAGTTTTCAGAAGTGCCTCTCCACAGATATGATGTGGGGAAAATCAAGTGTTCTTATACTTGTATTATCCAAAGCTCGGTGCATGTTATTACTTCTTGGTTACATACATGGGGAAAATAAACAAACAAGCCTATAAAATTCCTTTTCTCTTCTTATTCATATAACTGGGATTTCCAAGTGCTTTAATGAACCCGCACATCCTTGCTATATGCAGCTCTGCCCACATGCAACAGCAGCCTCTCTCTTTCTCTCTCCCGTGTTCCACAAAAGCAACACATTTCCACATTAGGTCTAACTCCTGGAAGGAAAGACGAGAAGCACCGAGAAAGTTTGTCCACCATCAGCTTGCAGGAGAAAAAAACCCTCCTGTTGTGCTGTCAGCCGGGTGGGTGCCACACTGAGCCAAGGGTTCTTTGTGATGCTCTCAAACACCCCTAAATACGCACCGAGAAGCAAGACATTATCACTTGGAAAGGGGAGTTTATACAAGGACTACAGGGAAGGCAGATCGAGATGTACTCCAGAATCCCCGACACGGGAGGGGAAACAAAATCTCAAAACATAAACACAAAAAGACGGTGACTCCCTTCGGGTGTATCCTGTTTTAGGCAGGAAGAAGGAGGGCGTGGGGGGCTTTGGGAGGTTCAACACTGACCGTCGATTGCAGAGCTCCAGGGTACGGCTGTGCCGTTGCGGAGGGACACCCGCCCCGCACCTGTCTTTCCCACGCACCTTGCCAGCCCTCCGGGGCGCACCGGCGCCGCTCTCCCGCCCCGGAGGGCTGCCGGCGGGGCTCCTTCAGCCCGAACTTCCCCTCCGCTCCCCGTGCCCCATTAGAGGATAGAGTGCAGGCAAACGCCTGTCCCGGCCAGGCTCAGAACCTACAGACCCGACCTGGCCGGTGCGACCGGACCCCCTGAACCCCAGCGGGGGTCGTGCATGCGGAGGATTGCACTATTTGCATATACAAACACAGGAAAAAAGATAATCACGGCATAAATTCTCATTTCGAGCCCGCACTCGGAGGATGCCCCAACCTCTCTCCATCCATACATCCATCCATCCATCCCCTTACCTTGCGCCGCGGAGCCGGGGCGGCTAGCCCCCAGGACGGCCAGGGCGGGGAGCACCACCGTCTGCAGCAGGTATCCCAGTCCCAGCCCGCAGCGGGCCGCTGTGCCCTCCAGCCCCTTCCCCATGGCCGGGGCAGCGGGGGAGTCGCGCGGAGCTTTCCTGTGCCGCCTCTGCCGGCTCCGTCCCACCTCCGGGCGCGGAGCGGCGCGGAGCCCCCGCCAGGCGCTCAGGCTGCGCGGAGGGCGGCGGGGCGAGGGGCTGCGCTCGGACCGGGAGGGCAGAGGCGCTGCATGGCCCCGCGGAGGGGCGCGGAGCCGGCGGAGCGCTGCTTTCTTCCCGCGGGCGGCTCGGCGCGGCTGCCTCCACCCCGGGGGTGGGCGGGGGCCGGGGCCGGGGCTGGGGAGAGGGGGCTGCGCCGGCCGCCTGCGAGAAAATGCGAGCCGGAGCGAGGAGCAGACCCAGAGAGAAGGGGGCGGGGGAGACTGGGAGCCACCCGCCGCAGAACCGGCCCCCTTTCGCCTCCTCCGCCCGCGCCCCCTGCGCGCACACCCGCGGGCACAGGCGCACGCAGATGTTGGTGCGCACACGTGCACGCCCGCACACGCACCAACACACGCTCACACCCCAGCCCACCCGGGCACGGCAGCCGGAGCCGGCGTGGGAGCCAGGGCTGCGCTGGCCGGACCCCACTACACCTCTGGCTCTCGCGTCCCCAGACTGTCCCCGTGGGCCTGACACCCCTACACACACCTCCAGGACTCTGGGCGATCAGGACTATCTTTAGGGAGCCATCAAATTACAGGGTCGGGAGCCTCATGCCGGACGGGCGATACCGGTCTGCTCCCACAAGCAGCGGGGCAGGGGGAAGAGATGTCACCAGGAGAGCTGTTAGAGAACCCACCATCCCTGGGGAGCATCTCCCCCTTTGCCCTCCAGGGCCTCTCTCTTAAGACTGGGGTCACTCCCTTCCAGCCCTTACCCTTCCACCCTTCTTGCACCCCCAAAAAGCTGTTTCCTTGCCTCTGACCTCACCACGTGCCCACCAAATCTCACTCAGAAGGACAGCAGTGCCCACACCTCAGGTTCACTGCTCAACCAGGGCTTGGTCGGGTTTTACTGCTGCTTTCTACGGCTTGGGTTTTTTTTTGCCTTTGGTTGTTTTATTTGGTCGGTTTTTGGTTTTGGGGGATTTTATGTTTAGGTTTGGGTTTTCTTTTCTAAGTTGCCGTTCCCTTTGCAGAGCCAAGGCGGGCTGTCTGCAGCCATGACCAGTCCCAGCATCTCACACACCGCGCGTGCCAATGCCAGGGGCTGCAGCGCCGGAGCCCTCCCCACACCGCGGTACTCCAGACAGCGTTGCCTTCTCCAGACCAGAAGTTCCCCCAAGCACGGCTGCGTGCGAGGCAAGGAGCATTCTTTTCCTGGGAGGCGTGGCTGGGATCCTCCCGGTCACTCTGGCTTTGCTTTCCCCTCCCTGTGCCTTCTACATAGGAACACAGTTGCCTGCCTCCAGGGATGCTCTGTTCCACCTGCCCCCTGACTTTAATGTCCTTCCCAGGGAATTACCCAGACGGTTCCCATCTCAGGGTCTGGCGGGGCAGCATGTTTTTCTCCTCGACAGCAGCTGACATAAAGCTGCAGTGTGACAGGAAAGCAAAGTGCTTTTTTTTGCCTTTTTTTTTTTTTTTTTTTTTTTTTTTTTTTTTTTTTTTTTTTTTTTTTTTTTTTTTAGGTTAGTTTAAGTGGGGTTTTTTTTTTCAATTTTTACAGGCAAAGAGCAAGGAAAAGGGGCAGTTTTTGTTCTGGGCATGCCTGGAAGGTGCCCCAAGTAGACTGTGTTTCAAGCCCAACAGGCTGGTTTTTACTCAATAACTCTCAGTGATACTCTCCAAAGGCAGCACTCCACCTCTCCATCTCGCTGTTCTACATCTTTTTAAGGGGGCGAGTCCCATCTGCTTCAGACAATACAGCACAGGCTAGGAAATATTAAGGCTCCATCAAAATCTGTGATTTAAGTTCCTGAGGCTGTGTAAGTGGTGAAAAGGAAACTCTCAACTTGTAACCACATTCAAAGGAGAACGCGAGTCCTGAACAAGAGCTTTTTTGATTGCAGATGCTCCCCACAGCAATCCCTGACTTCATGCTCCCCAGCTCAGATAGAACCATCACAGAGAATCAACGGTTCCCCACATATGATATCTATTTGTCAGTTTTGCCCTAACTCTGTGAATTGGGAGCATCTCTCTCTTTTTTTTGGTACTTACTGTTTCCCCTGTTCTAGGGAAAACTTTTCAGAGGCAAGAAGAGAGACCCCTGAAAAATGTTGCAAGTAGAAGATATATTTATTGCAGCACCAGCTGACAAGCACATCTCTCGCCACAAGGGAAGGGAGAGGGAGGGCTTGCTTCTCCATTAATCGGAGTTAATTTATTTTTGATGTTTTGGGGCCTCCCAGGAGTAATACCTATAGTTCCAGGCTTAGTTTCTAGTTAGTAGCTCAGTGACCTTATTAAATAGGTCCATCCCAATTTCAAGATGATGTCCCTGCAGCCCTGCCTGGGGATCCCTGGTGGCTGCCAACCTGTCAGCCTCTCTGCCTTGGAGTAGGTGCAAAGGAGAGCATTGCTGCTTTATGGCTGTGACAGAAGTGATGGCACAGGGACCACAAGCTCTCAGCTTGGGAAGAAAGTAAGTCTTTTTCCAGTACCCAGGGTGTGGTGGACAGTGGAGGAACAAAGGTAGTGCAGCCTGAGGTGTTCAGTAACCACTTTTTTACTGGAAGAGGATATATCTTGGCCTGGAGAATATGGCTCAAGCAACAGCAACCAATAACTGTATAGGGGTCCTATATGGAAAACATGCTTTCAAATCTTTCTATGCTCCATTACGCGTAAGAAAGGGCATCCAAAGATGCTCCATGTGTCTGCATCACTGAGCTTTCTCAGAAATCCAGTCTACTCTGAAAAATGACACTTGTGTCAGGGCCATCCCTAATGCCAATGCACTGGATTTTCCCTGTTCAGGAGCACATCTATCCAAGGACTCTTTATTTTTCTCCCTATGAGGCAAACAGAATTATTATACCAGCTTAATAAATTTCAGATTTGACATGGAGATAAAGGATTGAGGTAATTTAGAGATTTGGGATTAGAAAGTGCAAATTGCCTGGATTTAGTCCAAAAGAGGTTGTTTTGTTTCGCTGATAGAACCTGGCTGGGAAGGTATTTTCCATCTGTCTAAAAGGTTTGTGACTTAAAAGTACCTGTAATGTAAGTCTATGATTTTGTCACCTTTAATGTCCTTAAAAATCACTCTATACCCTTCATAAACTCCTCTGAAGCAAATATCAATCTCCAATTTTCATACTTGGACAGAAATATCAAGTGCCAAAAAGTCTGCATTGGAAAGTGGCTTTAGCAGCCTAACAGGTGTCGCCTTAGTTTTTCAGGTGAGTTTGAGAAATCTCAACTGCAAATTAAATTCTCCCAATAGATGATTATAGAATCTAGGGTAACATTAAAAAAGTTGCTGTGTGTACTGGTGAATTTGACTTTAGTGTATTTTATTGCCCAAGCATGTGGAGTTGCACTAAAACAATCGCAGAACCAATTAGTTTGTAACCACTCAGATCATCGAGTCTAAACCTAGACTTTTCACCAACTTGTCAACTAGACCATGGTACTGTCATGTTCAGTCATTTCTTGAGCACCTCCAAGGATGATGATGATTCCACCATCTCTGTGGGCACTCCACCCCAATGTTTAACAATACTTTCCATTAAAAATGTTCTACTAATGTTCAATCTAGTCAAAACTGGTTCCAGCTGGTACAAACCAGTTCGAACTCGATCCACCTGGTTCAATTGCATCAAACCAGTTGCAACCACTTCAAACCGATTCTAAACAATTCAAACCAGATTAAACTGATTCCAGTCATTTCAAACCTGATTCAATTGGATCTAACCAGTTCCAGCTGGTTCAATCAGGATCAAATTGGTTCCACCTCGTTCAAATCAGTTTCCAATGGTTCAAGTGCACCAATCCTCACTGCAAAAAGTTTCAAAATTTGATTGATGACTTTGGAGCGGAGGTAGTCAGGTCCCCTGCATTATGTGGGACTTCAGCAATGCTGGTTTGAACAAGGAGAAGAATCTCTTCGGAGCATTGCTAATTACCAGTACAATTCATAAACCCATCCTCTCACTGAGCATTGCGTTCCTTGGCAGGTACTGTCACCTCTGGCCAACTGCCCCGAGGGCTCATTTTCCACACAAATGTCAGTAAGGCATGTGGATTCAGGCTACCCACCGGGTGATTACGATAGTCAGGATGGTCTCAGCTACTGCGACACCCCAACGCAGCATGGCGTGTTTGAGCGAGGGCTGTATTTGCATGTTCTTGCACGAGCTGTTTGCAGTTCTGGGGAGCATGTGGCACACACACCTGCTTTTGGCTGTGCCATTCCCCCAGGCTCTACCATGCTGCTCTTGTTTTATGACAGAGCCCAGCACAACGCAATCCAGAAAGCAGGTGTGTGACAAACCTCTCGCTTCACTGACATGCCTGCCCCAAGGTATCAAGTACTGCAGTTTGCTCTCACAGTTTAGATAGGCAATTACCTCCTCTGTGGTTGCTGTGCGTGATACTGGGGATCAGCAAATGAAACTACCCTTCTGATATCTTATGTTTCAAGAGCAACGCAGCCTCATTTCCAGTGAAAACTTCTGAGTGATTTTTTTCATGCTGGGAATGACTATTTGTGGTGGAATTGTGGTCTGAGGAAAATTTCTTTCATACCTACTGGAATTTAATAAAATGTCTCATTGTGTTTCATCTTCCAAAATCATTATTTTTCTTATTTATGAAACCGCCTTTTCCAAAGTTCATCCTTACTTATGCACTATAGTAGCATGCTAAATTTTCTGTCTTGGCATTATATTAGCAAGTCCATGGATCGGCATATATGTTAATAGTGCCCACTTAAACAGTCTAAACAATGTTTCACCTCATAACAACCATCACTACAGAACTGTGCTGAATCACCTGGGACACCATATGGTATCCTGCTCCTGATGCATTTTGAGGTGCACAGCTCCCATTTGTTTAATAAATATATGGCAATAAACAACTTTTTTTCCTCACCATTCTTTTGAACAGCTTGGCTTTTCATGATATCTGAAGAGGACCTTCTTGGACTAATTATACTAAAGGTAGGGCCAAATTCTGTCCCTATACTTATGCTGGAATGCTGGATACTGTCCATATCATCCTGTTGTCATTTGTGCAAGAGGATACTGCTGGAACTGGGGGCTTGTACACCTAGGGAATAAAGGTAAACAATTCAAAGGTGTTTAAGTCTCACTTTCAGGGGCATCATATTTTTGAATGGCAATGGGACTTAGGCTCCTTGTCCATTTTTGAAATCTATGTTCTCCAGCTGCCGCCACATAATTTAGCCAAAGAGCTTTTTCTTTCATTTGAGTTGTCTGTTAGCAGATCAAAATTTTCTTATTTATTTATTCTCTCTTCACATTTTTTTTGGTGAATATTTTCTCTGAGCAGTTCCTGAGCTGTAGCTCATTCATGAACAATTCATCACAAGCATTTGACTCTCAGTATTCAAACTAATTTCCTTATTCCAATTGCATGATAAAACATCAAAACGCTTCCCACCTACGAACATTCTGTAACCCCCCCCCCCAAAAAAAAAAGAGAGAGAAAGAAAAGAAAAAGCGTAATCATTTCAGTCTCTATCTGCCTGAAAAATCACTGCAAAAATACCAAGGGTGAGACCTACTGCCAATCCGTATTTGTTGGGACCTGAAGCGAGTGCTGCCCCGGCCGCTTCTTCAAGGCGGCTCCGACGGCGACACGCGGCCGAGCGATTGCGGTGCCTCCCAGCAGAGGGAGATGTGAGACATCCGCTGCGGCCCCGGATCGCGGCTCTCCGGCTCTGCAACAGATCGATGAGTCATGAATGTTTTAGGAACATGTCAGAGTCCCACGGCTTCTCATTATCTAAGCATTTTATCTGAGAGCAAACCTCTTTTAGGCCCGTCTCTGATAGTACATCGTTCTACACCAGGTTTCCTCGGTTTCTCCCTTCGGCTGAGGTGAAGGACATGAGTAACGTGAAATATTTCAGTCTGTTGCACAGCAGTGCTGTATTCTTCTCTCCCTCTCCACTCGGTATTTATTTTTGTAGCATTAGATGTAACTATACATCTACATCTATACAATTGATGTAACTATAATATATGTAACTATACATCTACCTCTGAGTTCAATCATTGGTGTGACTGAGGGGTGTCAGTCTCTGCCCCGGGATCACCTGATTCCAACTGAAGTGAGTTTCTCCTTTATTTACCAAGTACTAATTTCTGATTGTCCCATTCAGGGTACAGTGCCTCCAAATTTCCTAACAAGTGTCACAAGAACCCTCCCTCTGATGTCTCGATACTACCTCACTGCCCACCTCTGCCTTTGCAGTTTTTCCCTGCCTGAGGTACCACAAGAAAATAACATAATTGCTTTTAGGATCTCTGTTTCAAATTCTGTCTGTAGGTGTATATTCTGGGTTGCTCTTACCACATGTGTTATGATTTTCTTCCCTGATGCACTTTGCAGAAAGCAACATTAGAAAGAATTATAATTACAGTATTTATTAAACCACTTCTTAGGGGAGGAAACTGATATAATGCAGAAGGAAATATTAAAGAAGAATAATAAAACACTCTGGCAAAATATGTTTAAGAAGACGCAGATTCTATTAAGAAATCCAATTTCCAAGAAAATTAGCTGTTAACATAGTATTTTGGTGGTCTACAATGACATCAACTTACATACAGACCTGTGTAGCATTCATTTATCTTTAGATAAAAAATGACATAATTTTAATTGTTACAGATTTTCTTTATAGTTCCATATATTTGCAGTTTCACGCATGAACTATTTTGTGAAAACTGATCACATTCAGCAAACTACTGGAGTTTGAGTACATGGCAATGTCCCCAGCCTTCCCATTTCTGTCTACTTTGTGAGAAAAAACAGCTACAAGAAAAACAAAGAGCCTCACTTTGTGTTTGTTTTTTCTTTTTTTTTCCTTTTTTATTTTGAATCCTGACAAACTACTCTGTTATACAGTAGGTTTGAAATGCAACTCTCCCCACTAGCTCCCCTACTGTACCTTCCCAGAATGCATGAATTAATTTACTCCTGCCAACATGTAACCCAATAATCTTTTTTTTACCCAACAGAAAGAAGCTTTCATAGGAAAACCCTCAAATTTCTGAGCAGTGTGTGACAGTAAGAGGAAATCTGTTGTGGTTGCCTGTAATGGAAGCCCAGTTGTGTGTTTTCAGTCTTTTTTCACCTGGCCTCTTAGTGGCAGGGCAATTAGAGCTCAAATGTACAGGGAAAACTTATCCCAGTTCAGTAATCAAAGCAAACATTATATAGATTTTGATTGCTCCAACAAGAATGAAGTCTTTGTTAACTGAAGTAGCTTTATTGATTCGAATGAGGAGATGTATTTATTCTGTTTTGTGAAGTGCTCCAAGCTGTGTGTGCATTTAATGCTTATGAGTTCAGAGATGAAGGACTGAAAAAGTTCTATGTCAAGCTGTAGAAGAGAAACTATCATTTCCAGAATGTTTATTCTAATGTTCTTTTCCAAAGGCTGTTATAATACTTGTAGTTATCATTATCATCTTATAAAAGACCTTAATGTTTCACAAACGGCGTGATTTGTTTAAGTCACATAATTAACAACATTCTTGACTGTTTTGCAATAATTAGTTTGTTTTCATAGAAATAATCTGTTTCATCTCTCTGTACAGAGGTTGAAAAATGATGGAATAGCAAAAGTGTTCAGTTTCACAGCTGAAGATGAAAAGTTTATGAAAAACAAATCACCCACAATGACAAAATGTGATCCTGTTTTAAGTATGACCTTTAGTTCCTTAAAGCACACATAATTCAATGCTAGAAAGTAACTCAGATCTGCATTACTACTGTAGTTTAAATTGACATCCTTAAGATTTCTTTGTCTGAAGACATTACTAGGAATTAAGCTATGCATTTCCTCATGGGCAGCCAAGATAACATCAAGCAAAGCATGAAAAATAAAGAGAAGACCAGGATAATGTACATTCCTTGTAATGCAGTGAAAAAAAAAAGTTTAAGTTTTGTCCCAAGTAGATGCAGCTATTCTAGGTCTGCTCTTATTTCAAATTAAGTTCTGCAGAGATTCACAGAAACCAGCTCAGGCCCTTTGGGATTAAGTCCTCTATGTGAAAAACTTCTCTTTCACCAATAGGACTCTACCGTAAATATAATAACAAGAGCCTTATTTTGGTCAGAGAGTATTGCAGGTTATCTGCAGCTGTCTCGTTTATTACCACTTCAATTCGGGACCTACATTTTTATTCATTGTTTCTCTTATGAGTAACATTTTGAGAAGTAATATCAAATAAATGGACCTGTGGCTGTGGCCCCACACAATGCTTTCTTTTATTAGATGTCTCAGTTGTTCTGTGTTCGAGGATGATTACAGTATCTTGAACAGAGTTTCATAGTTACATAGTTCATAGTTCATTTTATTCTGTGTGCATTCACAAATTAGTTGATGGTAATCTATTAATAAAAACTTAATATTCTGCATTATTCTCTATAAAATGTTGCAGGGTTTTTCTTTTTTTTTTTTTTTATATTTTAATATTTTTTGTGGTTAATTTTTTTAAAAAAATTTTTTTTTTTTATTTTTTTTTATTAAAAATTTGTTGGGTTTTTTTTTTTTTTTTTTTTTTTTTTTTTTTTTTTTTTTTTTTTTAAACTGGAACTATTCACAGACTCCCTTCAGAGTATGATAAGATACAGATTACAATACTGGCTTGATAATGGCCAAGACTTTTCCTTCCTCTCTGAGTAACATAAACTCTAAGATATGAAGTGATACTTTACCTTCATAACTAATGTATTAGCCATTATTTAGTCTTGAGGATATTAAAACCAGTTCTAAAATGTGGAACAAGTATTTACCACTGAAAAACAGCATGTGGTAGACTCTGTTTTCCTGGTCCCAACAAATCAGTACCAGCAATCATGTTATCTGCAAGATTACCATCCCTAAAAGCTCCTCCTTCTCCAGACCATGGGAGGTAAAAAAGGGAAGAACTCGATTTTTACAACGTTAGACCATGACAGACGTGCCTGGGGACTCATTGATTTCTCTGGAGTTAAATTGTTCCAAGTAACAATGCCAGCTCACTTAATGATCCCTTTGAAAAGCAAGTTTTAATGATAAAGTAACCAAGATAGAAGGCATAGGCTGGAAGAGAGGAGACACAGGAGGGGGTCAAGACAGCACATTACCAGACAGTCTTAACATTCACAAGGAGTGCCAGCAAGTTCATTAATGACTGGAGACCTCTGATGCTGTCTGCCTGCTCTACATGTTCTCAAATGAGTCCTGGAAGAGGAAGGCCTAAACTGGAACTAAGAAAGAGTAGCATTATGGAGGCTGATGGCTGACTTTTTATCCTTTTAATTTTTAACAGATAAGGAAGATTTGGTTACTTTAGAAGAAAAATGAAGAACTGATCACAGTTTACAAGGATGAGCATGTGGGAGGACTGCAGGGGATGGAACGCTGTAAAAGTGACAGGACATAATACATAAGCAGCAAGATCCTGTTTCTTAGAAGACTCAGATAAACAATATGATCATAACTAGGACAAGATTCACAGTTATAAGTCAAGAAAATATTTCACGATTCTTGTTCCTCCCCACACCTCTAACATTTCAGAGATTGTCAAAGTCCCCAAATCCCTCCAGGAGCAGAGAACAAAGTAGGTCATGTATCTTTAGACATTTTTCCTCCTTTTTTGTTGTTGTTTTTTTTGTTGTTGTTTTAGTTGTTTTTTTGTTTTGTTTTGTTTGGGGTTTGTTTGTTAGTTTGTTTGCTTGGGTTTGGTTTTGGTTTGCTTTTTTCCTCCCCAAAAAGAATTTAGTTTTCTCTTAAATTTGCTTTCATTCCACTCACGCCTTCAATCTTTCTCTGCAAGGAAAAGAATTCTCACAGTGATGCTAGGACAGCACCGGTTTGCAGAGCAGTATGTTCTGTAAGCTGGGCTACCTTTGAATATGTGGTGGAAAGTAATTCTGTGACATTTTCTAGCTAGCCAGATCTTTATGCATGGTGGAACTCTAAAAAAAGGAGTTCAGAGCATGCAAAGGAGACACTGCCATAGTCTTAGCCCATTTTGGCATGGATCCAGACCTTTTGTTACCCTTTTAAGGACATTCTTCTGCCCTAGGAGTGCCATGCGTCCTCAGTGTTTACAAGAGAGTTAAGATTACCAGTGATAGTGGTCTTAGGATCAAGAGGCAAGTCTACATTCAATACCGTGTTTATACTCCTAGCTGGTTTTCCCAGAATTAGTACACATCAACAATTCCATAATGTATGAGTAAGATCTGTTTATTCCTTACCACAGCTTCAGCATTAATCACTTGTTCTTCTCCAAACCACCAGTAAAACTCTATGCTGTGGAAAAGTACTAAACAATGGGTAGTGCCTTGGATCAGGATCAGGCTCAGACCTAGCCCAGATTTAACAATACATTTTGTACATGGTCATTACACTGCATTTCAGCTCTCTGCTCTCAGATAAAGGAATTCCTTCAGTTTTCCATTCAGCTGTGCCCTGCTCTCAACCAATAATTTTGAGAATAGATTTTTTAAAAGACACTCAAATGTAACCAAATGCAAATTTTTGAAAATAGGAGGTCATTTATGTGGCACTTTTTTGCCAAAATTATATAAAAAAATTATAAGCCATGAAGATCTCTAACATTTTGCAGTGCTCTAGAAAGCTGCAAGGCCAAAGCTAATGGAGTTTGCTTGGGTATTGGATTGGTGTCACAATTGTTCTTTGCTGATGAGTGGCATATTTAAGAAACCTGTGTCAGTCTGGGGATTATGATAGAAAGAAAAAGACATTTTTAGATCACTGCATCTAGTGGATTCATTTGGAAGCAATGATAAACAGACACAGCTGGTGGCAGAACTAGAAGCTGAGCAGTCCTTTATTTCCTGTCTCCTGTGAAGTATTAATATCAGGTGAAGTTGATTGGTATTAAGAAACAAACTGAAAGCAACTGGAAGGGGAAATAACAAAGAATAGAACTAATATTTGTCTAGAGTTGCCTAAAATCCACAAAAACATCAGAAGTCTTCTCTTAGCTTTGTCTGCTACTGGTTTCCTGAGAACTTCAGCAAATACCACTCGGTGAGCTAACTCCTTTCACAGCTACTGAAGTGTTACAGTACCTTTTATAGCTACTAAAGATTGTGTGCTCATTAGCAGATTGGCCGTGCAACTGCACAGCCATTGCTGCAGATCACTGTGGGTGGGTGTGCTTCTTCAAACTCAGGGCCACGATACTCAGTATGGTTTTCACCTCTCACTATAACACTTTTCATCTGGACCACCTAACTCCCTGTGGTTTTTAATTCAGCTGGTCTGCAAACATAGATGCTGTTTTCCCCACGCACAGTATTTATGTCCTTCCACATTTAACCCCAATAGAATCAGTGCTAAAGGTGAACATTAAACCAGAGAATGATTCCTTTAATTACATCTGCTACTGACACAAATGTTCTTTATATCCAGAATCTCCTGCTAGTGCTCTTATGAACTACCGTGTACCTCTGGCAGGAAAGCAAGTGTTCACAGGCTTAAGGAATTCCATATTCATTTTATTGATGGTAATTCTGTTAGTTGTGCACTCTGAGGCTCCTCCTGCAGCACGGACTGGTTTGGCTAATGGATTCTGCAAACAGAGCATACATTCAGGAGGAATTCTCCAGGGAATTGAAAAATGAGCCATTATCCTTACGCAGACATTGGGAAAAAACAAAACAAAGCAAAAGAGCCCTCCAAAACTTAATACAACAATATTTGTAAAGTGTGGTTCAGCCTGGGTGGTGGGATATCTAGAAACTTTGCTTAAATGTTTATAACTCAGCCTAGTGACAGACAAGTTTACTGTGAGTACCTAAACCATTTGTAGATGGCAGCTGCCCCAGACTCAGAAACACTGACTTAGAGGATTGCTGGTAGCCTAATCCACCCCACTGCAGAAACCAGTGCTAACTGATGGCAAAGGAAATTACCTAGTTGTGCAAATCCCAACACACATGAAAAATCATGGTAATTTATTTTCATATAGATGACAGAGTGAAATCTGATGAACCCATATGAAATATCTCTGGGACAAGTCCAACTTCTATTAGAGAGGAGCTCACACAAAAATTCTTGCTACCATTTCAACCAAAACTTTCTGAGTTGCCTTCAGAGAAAGCCAAGGGACAGAAGTACCTGTTGTCTGAGGTAAAGTGTCAGTAGGCATGACACAAAGAGGATTAACAATGTCAAAAGTTTAGGAACTTGAGGATAAACATTTTTGGTCTAAAGCCACAAGGTTTTGTGCTTCTGGGCTCCTCAGGTCATGCTTAGTCTGGATGTGTCTTAGCCAGCCATTTAAATTGAACTCATTTATTCCTTGAAAATACAGAAAGGTTAGAAGTTGATCTCATTGCCTGAAGGAAGGATAAGTTAGCCCGTGTCTCAAGCACATGTTAGGAATGGCAATTAAAGTCTAATTCTAATTAGCAGCACTGGATGCTACTCCAAATAAACAACAAGCAAGTTTGTTGTGCAGATTTTTAGCTGCAGAAGTAGACACTTAGTAGATAATGTGCAAGTTAATCACTGTTGAAGCAGCAAATAGACTAGACTGTAAATACATAAAAAACACACTTAAGATTTCTTCTGCCAAATGAATTATTGTCAGACCAGACATTAAGACTGATGCTGAGGCCAGGGCAGCCTCTTTAGGCCTTAGTGTCTGGTCTGATTTCTGGTTAATTAAGGCTGAGAAGTTGGAAAGTTTGCAGCTCTGTTATTCTTTACCTGCTCTGAGGAGTTAAATTAGGAGAAACACCAGGCTGTCCATTTTCTCTCTCTGATAATCATCCAATAAAAATTAGAGAGAGGCTGAAAGCCTCCAGCTGTCAGCTCAGATTTGTTACTGTGGGTCAGGTCATCTGGAGAGCCAAAAGAAGTGAAGATCCAGGAACACAAAGCATTAAAGGTAAATTGTCTTTTATTTAACCATTCTTATTGCAAATTTCAGGAGATCTGCAAACCCTGTCCCAAATAAGGCAATTATAGGGCTCTTCATTCAGTCCTCTTAATTTACAACTGTAGTCCTAATAAATGCTTTCATTAATTTGAGCAGCAATAGCTCCTGATCCTTTATCTGTGCCACCAGGCACTTCAGAAATGTGGCAAGTGCTATTACTATTCATGTGTGTACATCCTGCAATGTGCCTAGGGCCAAGATCCCGAAAGTTCAGCATCTAAATATCTTTTGAGGTTATGGCCTACATTAAACAGAATTGAATTTGCGATACATTTTAGCATAATGCTAGCAGAAACTACACTAACAACTGCAATAATCCCTAACCTAGCTGTTATAAGGGAGGGGAGCCATGTTAGAATTCTAAGAAACAGAAACACATGGAAATATTTAGAGTATGTCACCCAATATTATATATTGTGCGTTTTAATTGCAGCAAGCTGAGACTGCAGTGCAAAACAGCAACACTTGTGAATTTGGACTGCCATTACTGTCACATTTTGTTGAGTACTACATTTATACACACTTTAATGGTACTCAAAATAGAATGCCAGACCTTCTCAGCTTTACTTGCTCTATAAAAAGAATCAGAAGTCAAAGTCTAGAACCAAAGGAAAGAAAGAAAAAGAGATGGAGAAAGAATTAAAAGAAGAGGAAAAACCTATATTTTTCCTGAAAACTATTCAATGGAAATAGTAACAATAAACCTATTTTAGAAATAAAGGCATATGATCCACTGCTCCATAAGGAAAGTAGGTCTTTTAACTGCTGTAAAACATGTGAAGTACTACCTTTCAATAGTTAAGCATAAAACAAAGTTCCTCTCTTCATCTTCAAAATCAGAAATCTGAAAACTGGACTAAATACAAATCCAGGGAGTTTCATTAATCCAGTTCTGTACACATTTTTAAATAGTCCTTTAAAACTCTGCTTGATTACTATTTACGTTCAAGTCTTATAATAGAGGCCTGGGCTTTCACACAAATATGTATTTCATGACTTTCTGACAGCAACTTAGTGTGTTATGAAGGAAAAGGAGGCACTTCATCCCAAAGATGTTTGGATACATTCTTGCTTGTAATTCCACACAGCAGTAAAACATCTGGCAAGAAAGGGAAAGAATTGTCCTCTTTTTTGCGTACATTGAATTGTAGAGCCCTTGTTAATATTCATGGCCTCTCCTCTATCCCACCTAGAACAGCTCTAACTACAACTGAAAGGCTGGGTCTACAGCTTCAGCAGAGACCTTTATCTTGGCACTAGCTTGAAGTCTGCTTCTCCAAAATGGTAAGAGCAAATTTGCATACACTGAACTTATAACATTAAAAAGATATGCTTCCTCTTCCAAAACACTACAATCTCTATTTCTGAGCTTATTACAACTTAATTCAACTCAGCCACGACTGGGCCAAAACTGCAGAATGAGATCTGCATACACTAGTGTGGTGCATGCTGAACTGCAGACATTGTAGATGTGAATTGGAATCTCAGCGGCCTTTCAACGTCTTGGCAATGTCATTTTTTTAAATCATTCCAGTAAATTCAACATGTGAGGCCTAGAAATATTCACCAGTATTGGATAATTCCTACTAATTCAAACTTTTATGCCACTTCTGCACCTCTGCAAGTCATGCTGAGTTAGCCTATCAGTTTAATCAGGGTGTGGGCAAACTGCATACTTGGGAAGTACATGGAGAAGTTGTTTTCGTTTTCAGAACTTCTGAAACAAGTTCCAGGATACTGACTGCAGTGTCTTGCCTCACATCCCTCCCTCAAATATTAACACTTTGCCAGTAATAATCATCTGAACTCTTATTCCTTAATTTAATTTGAAGGCAGTGACATATATAAAATTAAAATGTAAAATTAAATAGTTCAAAGGAAAGGACTTTATCTCTCATGCATACAGTTAATGAGAGATGTGTCTTATGAAAGCTGTCCATACAAATGTCTAACTTCAAATGTAAATTAGAGTTTTGGCCTCAGACACTGGAGCAACTTCAGAACAGCACTAACTCTGTAAAAACATTCAGTGATGCTAAGATCTTTCTAGGTTAACACAGGGAGAGTAAAATTGTTTGAAATTCATTGGCATAAGAATTGGACTTGAAATTCTTTGAGCAAAAATGAATTCCTTGCCATACTGCCTTGCAACTCAGACCATTATGGCAATTGTGTCATGTGAAGAGCTGCAGAAACTTGCACTGTAGTTGTGCTGCTTGTGAAGACAGAGTTTGTAAGGACATACGGACATGTGGAAATTTGTAATTAGGCTCTATATCCATTAAGTTTAGTGGGGCTGAACTCAACTTCAGAATCTGTCACATACATACTTCTTCCTGGGCCTAGAATGCAAAAAACTGGGGAAAAGCTCTGTAGCAATTGCAAAAATATCATCTAAGATTTTCCTTTTTCCTATGGCATGGACATAACGGTGTCTCAAATGATCTAGAAATTATTGTCATAATGATCGACTTACTCAATTGGGAAATATACTGAATATGCCTGGGGGAAAGAGGCAGGACAAAACACTATTCTAGTACAATTGTTTTATATGGAATGCAACAGGTCATGTAATCACAACCTATATTAAGCATTGCATAATTACATTTTTTCTTTTGTATCATCAAGGCAATGCAATAGCTGAAGTATAAGACTGCCATGAGCTGAATAAAAATACAACCAAGTTCTATAAAATTTACAATTTTAGCTAAATGTATACTGCCTAGTATACATATCCTGCTGCCAGATCTGGATACGACTTCTGCACAGAAATTAACCATCCCCTTCCCTTGGTAGAAAGGATTCACAGTATGAGGGTGCAGCAACAAGCTGCCTGCTAATCTTTCTTCCCTGGAGGCCCTGCTGGCTTGCTCAGCACTTAAAGTAAGTTAGATAAGTGCTTATATATCACAGCGACAGGCATTATAAATATCCTGCCCGGCTGTGTGCATATGGAGCTGTGTTAAGTCCAGGGCAATGTACACGTGAATTTGGAGGCAAAACATTCAGTGTAGTTTCACTTGTTAACCACACATGCAATGACCTTCCCAACTATCCAGCTAAAGTGCCAGATGTCCAAAGATGCTGAGCTGACTCCTCTCTGCCAGCACTACCTGGGAAGCACCTATGTTGTCAGCAGATCTGCACTGCAGAAGCAGCTGAATGCCTGCTCTCTGCACTCTCAAGTGGCATCAACAAAGGCCTCAAGTTGGTGGCCTTGGGGACAGCCAGGACTTCCTTGCTGCTTGTATTCCCAATGGCATCAGTGGGAACTCAAAGCGCTGTGAGTCTTCCAGTTCTGTGGCCAGCCCAGCTGTCAACAGAAGTCTCATGCCACGCAACGTTTTGGACTCAGCCTCTGACTTTTGGTTCTAATGCGACCTGAAGTTGAGCCATAGGTGAAAGAATTTTCGGCTCTGAGTAATCGCATTGTCTGCATCAACATGATTAAGCAAGCAATACATTCAGAGCTTTGCATACGAGATAAATTAAAGCTTTTTGTTCAATGGCACTGAATGCATTTGAGTTAAAAAGGGTGTATAGAGTGTCCCTTCAGTAACCCTGCCTTGTCATCATGATCCACCACCCTGTACTCCTAGGGCTCAGAAAGATTAAGAGAAGCATTTACGTCTTGCATTAATGAAGCAACAGATTATGGGGTTGTGCACTCTGTTACTGTTTGTTTATTTTCATTTATTTATTTATTTATTTATTTTACAACCTAAGTGAATCAAAGTTCCAGTTGGCTGAAGAGGATGATCTCAGCTGATGTCTGGAAGTAATTTTATAATCGCCCAATAAGTCAGAACTGACAAAACCTACTTTTTTTTCCCCATGGCACTGAGACCATCAGTTGCTGTATTTCCTGCCATGCTCTATGCTGTTCGTACTCAAGAGGTTTCTTTTCAAGGGGAAAACTGTTTACATCTATGACTAAAACAAGATATATTGTGCAGTAGAGGATATTTGGTTATACAGAAGAAAAAGACTGAAAGAAGGGGAGAGAAAATAAAAACAATAAGTAGTGACTTAAGCATTCAAACATTCTCCTCTTTTTTTTTTTTTCTTCAATACTGCTTTGAGGTTTGTTTTAGAACAATTTCTCAGCAGAAGTCCTGGGGTTTTTCATGGATGAGAGTTATTATTTCCCAAAATTGTTTTTATTATCTGGTTGCAGAAAGGAACACAGTTACTTTCTCAAACAAAAGGCACCTCTAACCCTACCATCATTAGAGAGGATCATGGGGACTCTCAGCAATCTTTGAGGAAACTTTGCTGAAATTGACATTTTAACAGCAAAGCCTGGTGGCAAGAGGGACAAACCTGATCTCTCCTATTTAATCTCAAACCTTCTGTGAACCCAGCAGATAGAACTGAAGTTCAGGACTACCTCCAGGTCTCTCTCTTGAGGGTGAACACGTAATTACGATAAATGACACTTCCTCATTGTAACGCTATAGCTAAAGGTGAATACAATGAGTCAGATCTCAAAATAAACAGTTACTGAACTCCTTTCAGAGCCATTAAAGTATCTCTCTCCTTTGCCTAACACATGCTATCTGCTGTCTGCTGCTTGTGTGACAGATGATCTGCAGCCACCATTGACATTTGCACGGTCACCCCAAACTTTTACTTAGAAGTACATACAGCACGAAGACAAGTTGCCATGCAAACAGAGAGGAGGCTGCATGCAACGGTCCAAGCAGCCAGCCCTGTGCTTGCTATATTGCTTTACTCCCTGCCCTCTGCTAGAGAGAGAGGTTACGTTACATACCCAAATCAGGCCAGTCTTCCGTGGCTGCACACCACCAACCTCATTTCTATGGATTCTCTGCTTTTTGGATTGCAGAGGCTGTTTGTATACCCTATAATACAACAAAGGGCAGGTCTCAGGTGGGATCTGTAGGTGATATTGCAATAAACTTAGCAGGGAAGTAATATTTTGTGTTGTCCTTTGTCTTTTTACAAGGGCATTAGGCACTCTGAGGTTGGCCAGTTAGGATTATTATTTTTTGACTGGCAGGCTTCAAATTACGTCTCATCTGATTAACTCCTTTTATAGTTTATTTGCAGGTGTCAGTGAATGCGGTGGGGCTGCCTGTAAGCAGTTCTTCACTGTGACAAACTTAGAGAGATCAAGTGGCTTGCCAAACATTTTTTTTCCAGGATGCCTGCTGCATACAATCTGTCTTTTTGGCATCTACAAGCCTTACGATCTGCATGCCCTCCCGTCATCTGCTATTTGGCTATTGTCTTGTTTAAAAAAGGATTTTTGGAACTTAAATGTCAACAGGTGTGACAGAGTGTATGAAGGCATGCTGTACAGAAACATGACTAATTATAATCTTCTTTTCACTTAAATTTTTATCCCGTTAACAATTGAAGTTAAAAATAACGTGCATACAGAGCCCTGTGACTTTAGAAAAAGTTCTCTAATTAATAGAGCTTCTAATTAATGAAGTCCTACAATCTGTGTTGGTTATAAGTCATCCCAACTCGTACACATCTTGCTGTTTACCGCAAGTCTGGTGTCAAGCTGATCTGTCAAGCATTTCATACGCGGCGTTTCTGGAGTAGGGGCAAGGGGCTGACCAGCATCTAACCCACATAAGCAGCTTCTGAACAGATGGGACTGGAGACCTGGCAGCTGAAACACCCAGTCTGTTCACCGACTGTGGGCACAGAGCATAGCTTGTCCGGACAGATTTTGCACCTTTCGTTAGAATGCCTATGGCAAAGGTGTTTTACAAGGAGATCTGTGAGCATTTTAGAGCTCTGAATCCCAAATATCAAGGATGTTGAAATGCCAAATGGTAAAGAGTATTGCTGCCTCATTAAAGTACTCCTCAGCATATACTTCTGCAGAGCAGTGTTCCACAAAGAGAGAAACAATTTTTTGGGTCTTCTTTTGCTTTAGAGGTGAAGAATTAGCAGAGGATCTGGGAGCACATACCCTCACTATGACATATGGCAATAAAGAATACACACTATCTTTTCGTCTTGTTTCTCCTTAGAGACAGAAAGGAAAAGAAAATTCATGGGTTGTACTTCATCACATACGGTTGCTTAAATTGAGGGGAAAGAAAACCACATGGGCTCTCATTCATACATCCCAAAAAAACTAGTCAAACGATGAAGAAATGGGTTGCCCTTCATATAAAGGACATGATCCAGAATACCTACCTTGTATCCCAAAGGGCTGATTTATGCTTATCTCTAAGCATCTATAACTCCCTGCCCTGTGCAGCTTTATTAGGATAAATAAGGGAAACATATCTGAAGGCAGAAGATGGAGAGAAACCGGGCAAAGAAATACCTAGGTTTTTATGATTATTTGCAGGAGATTGATTCTTCTCACTGCCTTATCATCAGTCTGATAATCAATAGCTATTTTGCTACACTCAGGGTCAGAGCAGTCGTATTTGTCTATACTTGTTTGTGCAAGCGTGGGTGAGGTAAAGCAAAGTACGAAATGTCAGGAATGCCAGTGTTGTAAGTCCACCCTTGCTGCTTAACATTCAGATTTTCCTGAGTTACAGGTACTGACTATTTCTTTCTAACTGTGTCATTGCCTCTTCTACTCAACTTAATCCACGCAGTGCCATGAGGTTAATGCAGAGGCTCAGCACAGAATCTTTCTGCATTATGCCAAAAAAAATCACCAAAATAGGTCTGTGTAAAAAAAAAGTTGTGATGAATTTGCAAAGCCTCCTGTAAATGCCTAAGGACTTTGCACTCTATAAATATTTAAAACAAATATCTCCCAATACATAAACACACTCATTTCCTGCTGATAAACCCAGACGCATCAGCAGGGGTGGAGGGAAAGCAGTTATCTGCATTCAGATGTTGTTTAGCATATCTCTAAATGCAATGAAAGTTTCTCGTGTTAATTCTTCCTTTTCACTTATCCTTTTCATCATCATATAACATTTCAAAAATGCAGGAGATGTAATCCAGCTCCTAATCTGAGTTAATGGGAACTGTGTCTAATTAAAAACTCATCAGTGTAAAAATGTTTTGTTCACAGCAAAAGAAAAAAACCCTACAAAACACAACCCTTAAAAATTCCATCCTACAATATTGCTACTTTTATTTCTTGTGCATGATCTGTGCAATTAGACAGCAATTTACCTCAATTAAACAACATCACATGCGTGCAAGAAAAGTCTTGTTTACACTAAACAGTTTGGGAAGATGAAAGGTGTTTTCTAACGTGAGAGTCAGCTCATCCACTACCAAAAAGTAACAACTCAGGGGCAATAAAGTAGCTCCTGACAACTCAGTCTAGTATTACACAGCAGCAGAGAAATAATAATAATAATAATAATAATAATAATAATAATAATAATAATAATAATAATAAATGGTATCAAGTAGTATCTATCAAGGAAAAGCTACCGAGGCAGAATGTTTCTGTGTAATGAACAGTGCATCTGGGTTATAAAGGTCTTCAAACAATTAGGCCTCATTTTTCTGTCTCAGCTGTGCAGTGCCTGCTCTCATCCTGTTTGCCTGCTTTGATTCAGATGTAAGTTGGATTCAGGGAGTGCACACATTCAGCAAGTGCTGCCATTGTGTCTGAGGCACTTGGGCTCCTCTCAATGCTCTGCTGGGTAACCGAACCCTGGCTCTGCTCTTCTGACCTAGTGCCATCTCTGAAAGGACACAAGGACAGCAAATATAGAGATCTAGCTCCAGCATTCTGAAGTCTGGCACTGTCCCAGAGCTCCAGGAGCTGCTTCACTGCTCTGTCCCAAAATCTGCCAGGTGGTGGGTGAAAGCCCAGAAAGTGTGCAGACTGTTGTCTTTGCAATTTTATCGTTTAAATCCACTGCAGAGCTCAAGTAGGTATGTTGTTTGCTTACCAGTGTTTGTTTGCATTGCTGCATTTCTGCCATTCCTGCTTGGAGAACAGCCTTCCTCTCCCCACTTCCAGAACAATGCCTTGCAGGGAAACACTAATTCACTCGGGAGAGCTCCTGCTGCCTTTGCGTGGGAATGAGCACCGATTGCATGTGGAGATAGAGTCAGGTTAGATTTCCGCCTTCTAAGTTCAAGTAAACTTCTCTAACTTATTTAGTAATGTGGAATTAACTTCACATTTAAAATAGGTCCTGTCCCCACAAACTCGGAATAGCAGGAAAACACTCCTTGAGTTTTAAAGGCTTTAACCCTTGAAGATCTGGAGAAGTCGCTTCTTTTCCCCCCATAGCAGCCAAAAATGGCACAATTGGAGGTGCGTCAGGAAAACTGGATGATTACAAAGATAGGTGTACAGACCTATGACATTTTCTGTCTGCCCTTACCGGTGCAAGAAGGTTTTATTTTCTATTTCTGTCCCTTAGCCTTGCTTCCTTTGCTCCAGAGCGTGATCTTCCTGTTCAAGCAATGCTACAGATTACCTTATTTTGGTACCATATTGATCACTACCTGCAGCTGACAGCATGCAAGAGCTGCCTGAATTTTTTGATGAAAGTTGAAAGATTTTTAATGGTCCTTTTTTGCCATGAGACACAAATGAAGCCTGTGCTCAAAACCCTGAGCCTTGTTTAAGCACACAGTGACAGGGTCATGCTAATTCTTTGACTCTTTAGGCCAATTTATTCCATTTAAATTAACACCACATCAACAAGTCCTTGGCCTCTCTGCAGTCACCAAGGCTGCCAGTAGTGATGATGACATTTGCAAATGAAACCTTGCCTGCTGTGAGCTGCTGGGTTGGAAGGCAACTGCTAGGCATTTGAATCCAATGTTAAGCAGAACTGTGATGATGTTTTGGGAGTGAACTTGTAACAAGTTTCCTATTTGTCTTAATTTCAGGGTACTGCGTCACTTCAACAGCCTGAATCACACCATGCAGCTTGTCTTGTTACACTTTACAGAGTACATATATCTCCTTGCATGGTCTATATGGTCTGGCATCTTAATCTAGTTATTTTCATCTATTCCCACTTCTATAATTTTAGTAATTCTTCATTCTTTACCCTTTAGCCACATTTGATTCTTGCTTCTCTTGTCTGCTCCCACAGATGTAGAAACGAAGAGAATTTATTTGGTTTCCCTTCCCCCAGGATGAACCTGGGGAGCACATCTTTCCACCTCTTTCAGTCACCAAACTGAGATATACGGCTCGTTCAGAAGCGGGTGATGCACTATGATGACATATGCTCTGTTACGAGAAACTGTGAAGTATGCATGGTAAAATAATTTACTCAATATTTTATATGAATCAAAGCAGATTCTGTTCAAACAGAGCAATATCCTGCCAATTGTATGGAGAAGCCTAGAAAGGCACTCTTTTTTCAGATCTTTGCATAAGCTTTCTATGTTTTTGATTCAAAAGTAACGATAGGAGTTAGCAGTTACATACACAGGGTCCACCTCCACTCTGAGCTCAGAGTGGCCATTTATACCTATCCTAAGCAGCTACAGAGAGCACCTGAAAGAGGCAGAACTCTGCCCCTGCTTCCTGGAAGCGTACAATGCACACTGCAAAGGGGATAGAGCCTCGCCACGCTCTGCTGTGGTGTCTGATCCATCAGAGGACTGGAGGAGCATTGCCACTGCAAGGGACTGAAAGACGTGAAGGGAGAATGACCAAAGCATTCAGTGGTTACGAAGAAGCACTTCCGTGTATTTTTGCTTCAATGGCAGAGTATAGCCTGATGAGAGGGAAAAGGAGTGCAATATGCAGACATTGGTGATAGTAGCAGAGGGAAAAATGGAAATTGTGCTGTGTGTAGACACAAATGAGCAAATTGGAATGGCTTTTTTTCTGCTCTAAAAAGAGTAGAACTTCCACACATACCTGCTAATTAATAGGGCACCCTTCCCTGGCAATATCAACAGGAAGTGCAAATCCTAATGAGTGTGGTTTCCTTTGTACAAGGTTTTAATCACTGAGCGAGCAGTAAGTGTGCTGTAGAAAAAGCTATGATAAATTCTAAATTTTCATGCCAACACAGAGCTTCTGCCTCCATTCTTTTGCTGACAAATTCTTGTCATGCAAGAAGTAGGATAATTAATGGAAGAGATTCAGAGTAGAAAGTACAACAGGAAGGCAGAGATTCTGCTGCTGCTGTTCTTGAACTTCTTATAGGAATGCTCCTGCTCTTTTCTGAACATCTTGCCAATTAATATTAATTTCCAGTAGTTTATATCTGTTTCCCCAGAGTAGGTGGCAGAAGACATGGTCATTTTGAACAGGCTATATAAAGGGAAGTTCATCTGCTCCGCTGGGGTGATGGTTATCTGGCATTATACAAACAGGGAAATTTAGGCTTTATCAAAGACTGTGGGAATTCTAAACTAGGCAGCAGTGAGGCTGAGCTGTACTCAATCTGAACAATTTCCTGATCCTACAGAACATGCCTGGAAACATTACTTGATGCTGGGTTGGTGGAAAGGCTGGCTGTGATCAATTGGATCTCAGAACCAAACCAGCAAGAAGAGGTGAAAATTCCTCTGTGTGACCACCTAGACCATCTCTTGAACTGCAAAAGTTGATAACAATATTTAAGAAGTGGTGGATAAAAAGATGAGAGGGAAACATCCATAGTTGGTTTTTTTCCTTTCTGACTACTGACAAAGTTGGTTGGAAAAGTTCAACATTTCTATTTTAAAATATGCTAAGAGAAAAGGGAAACACATTTCTTGTACATCTTCTTTTGTCTTTGTGTGACTTCATAACAGAATTAATTGTCACTGTGTGCTTTATCTGGGACGAGGGAAGGTTCTGATTTGGAACAACATTGCAGGGAACACATGGAAGCAGAAACGGGCATGGGTCTTTGAGACTTGGACAGAAAGATCAGTCACTTTTGGATCAGAGGTGCTGGCAAATCGTTGAAACAATCTGTTGAGGCAAAGAGCAAAAGGACTGCACAGTGGATATCAGGACTATGTTCTGCCGGTAACACGTTGCCTACTGTTCAAGGTTACAAGCCTAATGTACACAAAATAAGGTCAATCACAGCAGCATCTGATGCATTCAATGTATTTTTGGATGTGTGTGACTTCTCAATTTCACACCTGCGCAGCAGGGCTTGATTCCTTGTTGCAATTGCTTCTGACTCAGTAGGCATTACAAATAATCAGTGCTCCTTGATTTCTCCATCTCTCTTCCCGAGAAATCTGTTACCTACATTTGGTTTCATGCCAGATCAAAAGCAACTAATTCCATTTTTTAACCCTGAAGCTGTTTAATAATTTCTCTCCTCTTCTACCCTTCTCCCTCACTGTGAAAGGGTAATGACCCATTTTTGAATGGGTCTGTAACAGAGCCCCTTCACCACACAATTTACTAGTTTACAGCTACTCCAAAAGCTCTACTGGATTCAAGGAGAGAAAATAGCCTTTAAAACAGGTCTTAGAATAGCAGGAACAGTCAGTCAACTTTGCTGCCATGCTAATCACTTTTCCTAAATTTCTTACATTTAGGGTCTGAAAAAGGGGTCTCTGCTATATTTCTTTAGGCAACACAAAACACACAGAAGATATTTCAGTTCTGCCCACACCATGCTCACCCACAGACTGCCCAGCACTCCTGCACAGCTGGGTGAAGGTGCCTCCCTGCAGAACTATCCCCTCTTCCCCATGAAGAAGTGGGGTGTGCTTAATTACCTACCTTCACAATAGACTCACCACAGGTACCAAAACACACACAGGGTGCAATTACTGTGGCTTACCCTACTCACCTAACTTAAAGCTCCGTTGGTTACTGTAGGTGTTTGTTTGGCCCATAATTGCCAGCCTGCATGTTGTAGAAGTGCTCTGGAAACAAAAGGATCTGTGTGGGAAGCAAGATACATCAGGGAGCATTGAATAAAAATGTTCTCATAGTCAGAGAAAGAACAGACAGGGTAAGTAGAGGTAAGATCTGGGATCAAAAATCTGATGATTCCTCTTGGCTTGCTTTTATTGGTGCAGACTAACGTGCAAACACATCACAGATTCTCACAGCCTTGTGGACTGCACTTGCTTTGGTTCTCCCTCCAGCAGTACAGGCAGCTAAAGCTGAAGAGTAGAAGTCCCTTACAGATAAGCAGCAGCCACAGTCCCATGATACCACCAGGGTCAGCAGGGCCATATCTATAACTGGAATGTGCATGGCTGCTTCTTAAAGCGCTGCTCAGGAATGTTTGCCTTGGAAACTACAGTGCTTCAGCCTGTGTTCCTTAGCAAAGTCCTGGAAGAGCTGGTCACTGAGGAAACTGCCAGCTAGCACGAGCCCTACCTTGTAGAAGAAGGAGTCCATTAACACACTGCTAAATTTGGCATAATGTGCTGGGACTGATGCAGGTTTAGACAGTGCACTCACGTATAACATATGTTGTCAAAAAATCCTCTTGTCCTTCACTGATCCAAACTGCTGGCTCTCAGTGTTCCCAAAGCCAGAGACATGGATTAAACAGATCACTGAGTTTGTGTGAAACTGTTGTAAATTTGCCGTATCAAAATGGGTAGCCAGTATTTTATATAAACAGGGTCGATGAAGTTATGAATTGTTATCTTGTGACTTTCAGAATGGGGACATTTATAGAGATGCTCCAGACATCCGTGACTGGAAGACTGATATACAGAGAACAAAGTGAACATTGCTGAGGTTAAGTCACAAACTTCACATTATGAGTGACAAACAGGTATTTATCAAGGACTCTATGTGTCAAAATTAGTTATACTTTCCTATTTAATCTGATTTCTGCATTTCCCTTGCTAAGAAAGATCATAGGTATTTCAAGAACAGAGGACTAGATACCTGGTCAGATACCATAATCTTATTTCCACTCTGACTCTCATTCACAATTCATTTTTTTTCCATCACAGCTGTGCTTCCAGTGCTACCTCTTCTTACAAAGCTTCAGTTCTTTTCAGGCTATCAGTAAAAGGAGCTCAATGAATTGAAGAACGGCACTAATAGTCGGCAGGAGCCTTGACCGTGTTTGTAGCAGGTGCTAGTTTATATATATCACACCCTCTTTCAAGGTACTTCATAAACTAATAAAATGAAAAAACTTGAAATATTATGAGTGTTATATATGATAGAAACAAAACACATAAATGTTTCTCATAAAATTCCTTAAAATGGATTCTAAGTGTCTAATTTTATTAATAAGGATTTCAATCTACAGCTGACAAATATTCAAGGGAAAGAGAAATAAATTAATCAACCTTTCCCTTTTAAACAGATCAAAACGAACCAGGTTGTTTCATCTCGTGTTTAGGCAGAAACAAGGGATAATTTTTTTGAAGTGGTTACTAAAGGATATTCACCTACCCCTGCCATAGGTTTTGCAACTGGAAGGAGCCCAGGTGGCTCAAACAATGTTTATCAGTGCCTTTCCTGAGCTGCTGTTGGTGCATTTGAGCAGATCAATTGTGTTCAGTCAAGGTGATGGTGTTCATTCTGCAGCACCTCCTTGACCTGCAGGATATTTCATTTTTCTGCAATGCACTGCAGCACTTCCATGGGTAAGACATGTCCCTTTGGCTTGCCGTTTGTCTGGCAAGCTTATGTTTCCACAGGCATGTCAACACCTCCTTGGATATTAGCAGGACTATAAATGTTAGCTTATGCTAATAAGTAAGACGTTGAAAAACAAAGGAAAGGTCAGAAACTGTAGTTTTATATTAAGTGTGATTTCCCAAGACAAAATAAACCCGATTCACGGCACATGCTTACAGTTTTCCAAGAGATATATTTATAGCTGTGAATATGTACTTTGGCTAACCCTATTGTAAGCACAGAGAAGGGAGGAGAGGAGGGTGGGTTTTTTTTTTTCATTTTTAAAGTAGAAGAGGGAGGTTAATTGGTTCTGCTAGCTGAAGGGCTATGTGCCAGGCAGCGGGAGCATGCATTGTAATAGAAGAGCTACAGAGACAAATGAGCCAGTCCACAGGATGAAAAAATCCACATAATGCCTTGGGAGAAAGGGGGAAAAAACCCACCAAGGCACAAAGAAACTAAAATAAAGTAAAATGAAATAAAACAAAAGCAAGAAATCTCTGTATACTTTGGGTACGGTGATATTAACCGAGCATCTTGTGCAAATAATAAATGTTTGCTTAGAAGGGTAAAGAACATATTGTTTCTGTGCTGTAATTGCTAGAAGAGGCGGTCAAGTCAAGACTGAAGTATTGCTCGCTCGTCGCCATCATATTTACCCTTTCTGGCCCAGAGACTCTAGAGCCCAAAGTAGCTAAAGGCATTCCGTCATTAAAGGTTTTTGTCATGATCACAAAGAACAAATCTCATTTCTTTTCTCCCCTTAAATCAGGGATGAATGATTTGTGTGAGCCAAGGAGCAGTGCAGTAAAAGCAAGCAGGATCAGATCTTATAGGCCTTGAAGGAAAATCACTAAAGAAAGGGACTGGAGTTACTCCATGGCAATGTTTCACAGACATTGGCCATGACGAGCATGTACATAAACTTATCACAAGATATTTACAGAAGGAAGGGGAGATCTTGATAGAAAAAAGAAGTTCTACTTTGTTTTCTTGTATATCCAACTTTTTTTCCTGCTTAATTGCAAGGAGGAAAATTATCTTTAATTTTCTTAATTCTTAATATTCTGTATAGTTCACTGTCCCTCTGTCCTTTCTTTCTTTCTTTCCTCTTTTGGCAGAAACTGCAATTCTTCTTCAACAGAGACCTGCTTTGGAGAACCTCTTGTACTTACCCACTGCTCTTTACTTAAGGTCACACATCCATTTCCAGCACTGATTGGTGATAGTCCCTGGTATCATCCCAAGCTGCACAAAAGCCAACGAGAGCACCTGCAGTAGCCAATCCTCAGGAAAAGGGTTAGATACCACTTACTGCACTGACAAAACTGCTTTTAAAATACTAATAGTTTCTCTCATGTCTTCATTTCTATTCACGGCATTTTTAAAGCTCAGGAAATGGCACTATCTCTGTGGTACAGATGGAATTTCATGAAAACTTACAGAAGGAACGATATGAGCCAGCACCGGTGTGTGACAGCAATTTCCTCCAGACCTGGCTGGAGCCAGAATGCGCAGAGATTCAAAGATGTTTCATTCAATAGGAATGAAGACCCTGAACAGCTTTCAGGATCTGGAAGAAGCAAGATTAAGATATGGATGTCTGGAAGATATTTTGGTCCGACTCTACACAGACCTAAGTTACTTGGGGTTTTAAGCCCCACTTTCAAACATGGTCTTAATGTAACTGCTTAAGATCATACCTTCTCCGTGATTTTCATAGGAATGTCCACTTGGATGGACAAGAGTTTGCAATTTGGACCAGACATAGTCTTTTCCTTCTAGTAGATCATGTACTTTATTGGATGTCACGGCTCATAAGCTTAATATTCTTCCCTGTAATTGCTAAAATTGTTGGAATTTTGCTTTCTGCCCTACAAAGTGTGAAACAGTTTAAAAATGTATATCACTATTGATAACGGAAGGTTGGGAAACTCTGCAGTGTAAATTCCCCTGTGCACTGCTGAGGTCAGAGTCTTCTTTTCTTGTGCCTCTTTTTAAAGGAACTTGGGGAAGTAAGTCTACATTTCCTTTGGTAGGTCAGCTGCAAAATTTTACTTAATAACTAAAATAAAGTTATGACATTGTTTCCACTGGGATTGAAAAGATGTGTAACTGAGAGAAACCCAGAGAAGGAGATTAGCAAGGACTACTTTTTCTTTCATTTCTTATTAATAGAACACCAAACCATGAAGCACTGAAATTTCCAAAGTTAAATTTCTGTTATATTTCACAGGCTGTGAATGCATAAGTTTTTCATGTGCTTGGCGCACACTAGAATACATTTTTATTTTTTTACAGCTTCATATGTTAAAAAGCAAATCTTAGAAATTGTCCATCTGATCAAGCTCAATGCATTGCTATGTGAGTTTCTTGTTTTTATAAAAAAATGTGGACACTGTAGATTAGATTCTTTTTTCTCTCACAGAAAATATTGTGCATTAATATACATAGTACACACATATAATATTAATAAAATCATGACTTAGTAGCCATGTGCAAAAAATATCTTGTGTGGAATTAAACATTAACATTGGAATTATTTTGCTTCCAATGCATAATTTTTATTCTTCTGGAAGGGGTAACTGTTATGCAAAATTTTCTGTTACTCTCTCCAGTAAAAGGCCATGTTAACATTTGCTGAATTACCTAGTTTCCAAATTTTCTACTTTCCCCCTCTCACCTCAATAAAGATCATTCTGCTGCTCTTGTATTTATATTATGATTAACATAATAATTTCTGTTTCTCACTGTTGTTACAAAGCACTGGCAAGATATTTACGGAAAAGCATGCAAGGTGCGGATTTCTGGTTAGTTTGCTTTTAAATTTTCAAATGGAAACTGGAATAGTTTTATTTCTTTAGGTATTGTTCTTGATTTGAGGTCTTTTACAGAGGGACACGAAGAATGCAGTATCAAACAAAATAGTTCAAAAAGAACTAGGCAGGACAGTGGAAAAACACCATTTTGATTCTCCCAGTTTAAAAAGAATATGTGGAATAAGAAGAGAAATTAGAAACATAGATATTTCTAAATGAAGACTTAGAACATCTTCCTTTTAAAAAAAATCTTTCTAAAAGTTCCAAGTAAAATATTCATACATTTTTTTTGTCTTTGTTCTTTTAATGGAACAATTCAGTAAAGCTTAATGGAATACACATCACCTCAATTTACATTTTTCACCAAAAGAATTGCTTCAGCTAAAAACTGACATGGCTCTGAACAAAAGCAATTGAATACATACTATTTTGCCCTTACTATGATTTATTTGCTTCCCTGAAAAGAGAAGTCTTTCTGAGTATTACCATTTGCCCAGGTGAATTCGGGATAGTTAAAATGGAAATATTCTGAGAATAAATAAAAAAAATAAAAACTGGGAAAAAACCCCACTAAGAATTGTTGTAATCATCTGAGAATACTATTGTATGCATGGTTGAAAAAGTGTGTATTTTTATTAGTTTAACTACTGGAATGATCAAAAAACTGTAACTTCTCACTCACTTTTATGGGAACATAAAAGTTAATGATGAAACGTCATAGAAACCGAGCTCATTGATGTGTCTGTTTTTAAACCAAATGAAATATAAGCCATAAAATGTGATTCCATAACCTCTTTTCAAAAAATGTTTTAAATTTTATTTTTATTTCTATGTCATATTAAAAAAAAGGAAAAAAGAAAAGAAAGGTTATTATATTTAGAATTTTTTTCATTAGGGAGATCTTTGAAATCTCCACTGAGACTTTCTGTTAGTATAAATAATTAAATTATTTGAGCAGATAATTTTTTGAGAATTCTTACAGTTCTGTCTTGTAACTAAAAGTTTTTTAGCTTTTATTTTCATTTCGAAATTGCTCATTGCCATTTTAACTTCAACAATATGAATGATTTGAACTTTTGAAAGCTCTACTTAATAAAACCATTTAACTAAAGCCTGTTTCATACATATATAGAGTAAAAATTTATTAAAATGTCATTAGAGTGTCAGAATGTGATGCTAGATTTGTGTATTTCTTAGAATGGAAATAGAAATATTTGCTTGTCTACATATATGCTCGTGCATATTCCTTAGAAGAGAAAATAGGTTTTACTCACATTATGAAACACATTCACCTTGCACTGCAGAAATCCTTAAGTGCACAGTGGTGCTGAGGAAATGAGCAGTACCCATAGCCAGCAAATGTCATCTAGAAATATCAGACTTTGCATTTTTTTATTGTTTCCAGGCAAGACGGAGAAGAAACTGCCCCATTCTCTATGCTAAAATTGGGCTAATCAAAGACATCAATCAACTTCACTCTGTGGAAGAGGTGCTGTGAAAAACCTGTTATAGTACACTGAGTTGTCGATTTTAGTATTCAGCCGTGCACCAGTGGCATCAGGGGCTAGAATATCATATAGGGTATGTTAAATGAAGTTCCACTCCATGCAACACTTGCACATCAAAATGAAAGTAAGAGCTCCATTTAGGACAGGATGAGCAGTATAATTTCTGTTCAGTGAATTCCCACAACTTGCACCTTGTGGGAGAAGTGAGGCAGACTGACAGAAGGCTAGGAAATTAGTTCTGATATGTTTTTGCTTTCGCATCAGAAAATATTGAAATAAGCACTCCAGACAAATAGTTACCCTTTTCAAAGCTGCCCAACCTTTCTCCTTCATTGCTGACTCTCAGTGTGAGAACGGGAGAGAGACATCATTTTGCAAGCAGAGGTCAGACTGGAAAGAACAATGCCATGCATGACTAATGAAGTGCTCTGATTCATGAGGAAATTTTGATTTACATTTCAAATCAATAGTGATCTCTACCCAAAACAGGTTTTGAGCAAAGAATAAAGTGAAGTCTGCATTTCTGTGGAGGTAGTTTGTGAAGCATAACACACAATGGCTAATCCATCGTATGTCTTTTCTTACCACCAAGGTATGTGTTACTCCTTGCTAAAAGATCACAGCAATTCATGAAAGCAATCTGTATTTTGCTATTGGTTCCCTATATATCTAAAAAATTGTTTATTTTCCAATTACTGGAATTACCTTACATAGTATTCTTGCTTACTTATAATCACCACAGATTGTAGTCCTAAATACAGGATGGTTTCTGTAATAGCTTGTAAGGAGAAAAGCAAGACAATGCTATCACTAACAAAACTTTCTCATTAACACTGTATTACTTAAAATATCCTTGCTTTTATCTGTGCAAGGTTTGGTTACCATACCTCCTTCATAGTTTGACTTTTGCTTCCTGTGCAGGGTATAAAGCTGGTAGTCTCAGTTCTGGTTCATGGAAAAACCAATTTTATTCTTTTTGCTTTCCTTCTTGCTCATATTCTTTGCCAAGAATAGTGTTCAGCACAGCTGAAAGAGATGGGTTTTAGTAGCTGGGAGTCATAAATAGACGCAAACCCATGTGGCCGTCACCTCTTCTGTGTACTTAAAGAACAACACACTGAAGGAGTAGCAGCAACACTTCGGGAGTGGTTTGAAGCATTTTCCCTGCTCTGCCAAAAAAATAACCAGAAAGCAATCCTTCACTCAAACCAGTGTCTGATTTCCCAACAGCAGAGCGGGTACCCAAAGTGTATTCCTCCATCAAGTTTTGGGAATGGATGCATTTTGAAATAAGCTGACATGAATCAGTGACAAGAATGTGTCTTAGCTTCTGTCTTATTTTGGCTAGTCACGCCAGTCTGGCAGGCTGTGCCTGAGCTGGGCTCTGTGCTCATTCACAACAAACCTGTTAACACAGCTGCATCTGCCAGTCCAGATGTGATTCCAGAGTCTCTGTGCGGTTCCACTGTTTACTTCCCTTTGGGGACATCCAGGGGAAAAAGAAAACTGATGGGAACTGAGTCATCTAATGGCAATGAAGTTGCAGAATCAATAAAGTAGGAAAGATTTTACCATGCCCGAATGTTTGTTACAGATGAAGTTATTTGTGCTGGACGGAATAAAGATGGATTTTCTGGTGCTAACACTGGCAGTAGAAGAAAGCACTGGCCATTAGGAAATTCCTAGCACATTTTGCCTCTGACCTTTGTGAGCAGATACTCTGAGCTCTCACAATGTTGCCTTCACAGGTACAAGTTTCAAACCATAATTGCGATTTAAAGCTGGAAGCATGCACACTGCTGATTGCTGGTGAGGTGCCTCTTGCTGACTGCCTGCACTTCAGAGCTTTTCGTTTGCCCAGTGGGGTGCACTCTCCAGGTATGAGTATCACATTAAATCCTAGCAGAAGATTATATGGATGACAGAAAGTACTAAATTACTGAGGAATGTGCTATGTAGAAAGAGGAAAAATGTGAAGAAAAATGGCACCAAAAATATCACACAAAATTTCTCCAACAATAAGAACTGCCTCAAGCCCTATAGTTATTCTTTCCAAAGACTAAAAGGTGCTTTGACCTTGTCTTCAAAGGTAAACCCCAGAGCATCTCGTAGCAAACCACTGTGTTTCCCTCTCTTGATAAGTTTTTGTCTGGAGAGCGAAAAAACATGAAAGCTGCCACTCTGGCCTAACATACATTTGGAATAGTCCTGGGTGCAGAATAAGGACATTAAACAGAATTCTGTGATTAGATACAGAATCAAAGACAGTAAAGCAAGTAGATAAAGTTTAAAGACTGTGATTATAAAACAAGTGGAAAAGACAAAGGAAGAGCCAAGTCACCTTTGTTTGACAGCAACTTCACTCGACTGGTTTTTTTTGAAGGGAAGGTTCGGGAAGGTTCGGGAAGGTTCGGGAAGGGAAGGTTTGGGAAGGGAAGGTTCGGTTCGGTTCGGGAAGGGAAGGTTCGGTTCGGTTCGGGAAGGGTCAGGAAGGTTCGGGAAGGTTTGGGAAGGGAAGGTTTGGGAAGGGAAGGTTTGGGAAGGTTTGGGAAGGTTTGGGAAGGTTTGGAAAGGAAAGGAAAGGAAAGGAAAGGAAAGGAAAGGAAAGAAAAGGAAAGGAAAGGAAAGGAAAGGAAAGGAAAGGAAAGGAAAAACAAGAGTTTGTTTGCATATTTTTTTCCCAAGTGAAACTGCAAGTGGAAATTTGAGATAAAGATAACATAATTATATATGTGGATTTTAGCTCTGACAGAAAGGCTAATGATCCAACACTTGGAAGTATGCCAGGACACATTAGTGACCATAAGCAGTCATAAATTTGGGGTTATATTGAAGTGAAAGAAGCCCTGCAGTATGGCATCTCTTGTCATCCTGGTGAAACATTGGCTATGTGATGAGTTGGAAAAAACAAAACCTTTTTATTCAACAAAAGTCTTTCTGGTGAGACCTGAGTTGTATCTGGAGATCATCCATTTGAAGACCAGTAGCAATTCTATTTCAGTTCCAATATTGTGTCATTATTATAATTTTCTTGTTGGTTTTTTTCAGCACTGTACAGGGATAACGAAGGGCCTCGAGCTGTGTTAAATTCAGTAGTACGTGAACTTGTTTGTGAAGGGGCAGAGAAAAGGGACTAAGGCCAGTAACCATATTGCAAGATAGACACTGCAGCATTAGCTGGAAGTTTTGAAAAGTGGAAAGCTCTAACAGTTTTTTTGTTTGGTTTCTTTTTTTAATTTGGAGAAAATTAAGGTCAGCAATTCTAAGGAGAGGAGAGGAGAGGAGAGGAGAGGAGAGGAGAGGAGAGGAGAGGAGAGG